>PVKP010017155.1:0-46681 GCA_004027715.1 Plecturocebus donacophilus
TTTTTTTTTTTGAGACAGTCTTCGCTCTGTTACCAGGAGCCAGGCTGGATTGCAGTGGCACGATCTTGGCTCACTGGAACCTCTGCCTCCTGGGTTCAAGCAATTCCCCTGCCTCAGCTTCCCGAGTAGCTGGGACTACAGGCGTGCACCACCATGCCCAGCTAATTTTTGTATTTTTTTAGTAGAGACGGGGTTTCATCATGTTGGCCGGGATGGTCTTGATCTCTTGACCTCGTGATCCACCCGCCTCAACCTCCCAAAGTGCTGGGATTACAGGTGTGATCCACTGTGCTTTCAGTAGAAATTTCTTGAGGTTTTAGATAATTCTTTATGTTTAATATATGTGTTTATAAATCTGTAAAATTTCCCTCTTAGTACTGCTTAAAATGCATCCTATAAACTTTGATAATATTGTGTTTCATTTTCATTTAATTCACTTTTTCATTTCCCTTTTGATTTCCTCATATGTTGTTTACTTTTCAAACGTGATTTTCCATATACTTTGCCATTTGTTATTTGTAATTTAATTTGTGCTTAGAGAAGATACTTTATGAAATTTCAGTATTTTAATCTAATGATTGATATGGTTGGACTCATATTTGCCTTTTGTTGTTGTTTTGTGGGTCTTTTGGTATATTTCTCATGTTTTTTTGATCCTTGGTTTTCCTCCTTTACTGCCTTCTATTTTGTTTAACAAATATCTTTTAGTGTACCATTTTAATTTTTCTTTTGACTTTTTAGCTTTCTTTGAGTTAGGTTTTTAGTAGCTATTCTATTTAGGGCTTACAGTATGCATGTTTAACTAAATCACAATCACAATTTCTGTAAATTATTGAAAACTTGCTCTAATATTCTCATTTTTGTACTATTTAATGTCCTATATATTTCAACTACATATGCTGTAAATCTAGTAATACAGTACCTGTAATACAATATAATCATTGCTTTAAATCATGTTATGTTTCTAAAAATATTAAATGATAAAAATTTTATGTATACCTTTATATACATAAATCCTCTTGATTGTTCTGTTTTATGGTATGGTTTCCTTTCAGTTTGAAGGGCTTTTAATAAATATTTCTTGCATAGTAGTTTTATTTTGCTTTCATTTTTGAAATAGATACAGAGTTGCTGGTTGACAGTTTTTTTTTTCTTTACATCATTCTGTTGATAATTGTTTCATTCTACTCCATTGTTTCTGATGAGAAGTCAGCCTTAATTAATATTGTTCTCTTTTATGTGCTGAGTGTTTCTGTTTCAGGCTCTTCAAAACCTCTCTTTGCCTTTGTCATTTTGTAGTTTAACTATGATGTTTCTAAGTATGGTTCTTTTTCATTTTTCCTGCTGTGTTAATTGAGCTTTTTGGATCTCTGGCTTAATGTCTTTTAAACATATGAAGTGTTTTATTGTTAATTTTTCAGTTTTTTTTCATACCTTTTTCTCATTTTGGAATTTCCATTGGGATACCTGAGGATGTCTTGCAGATCTCTGAGTCTCTTATTTTTCTTCTGTTTCTCTCTTTAGATTTGATAATTTATCTCAATTTATCTCCATGTTCATTAACAACATTCTTCTCATCACAAATCTGCCTATGAGCCCATCTAGACAATATTTCCTTTTAATTGTTAATCTGTAGGCTTACTTTTTCTTTGAGACAGAGTCTCACTCTGAAGCCAAGGCTGGAGTACAGTGACGTGATTTTGGCTCACTACAACCCCTGCCCCCTGGGTTCAAGCAATTCTCCTTCCTGAGCCTCCCAAGTAGCTGGGATTACAAATGTACACCACCACATCTGACTAATTTTTCTATTTTTACTAGAGACAGGGTTTCCCCATGTTGGCCAGGCTGGTTTCAAACTCCTGGCCTCATGTGATCCAACCACCTCAACCTCCCTAAGTGCTGAGATTATAGGTGCGAGCCACTGCACCCGGCCTAATCTGTAGACTTTCCATTTGATTATGTTGTTAATAGTTTTGGTTTCTTTGTTGAGATTGTCAGTTTCTTATGACTGCTTCTTTTTTCCTACATATGAATCATACTTTCCTGTTTCTTTTTATATCTTGCAATTCTTTCTTGAAAAATTTAGATAATGTATGTAGCACTTCTATATTTTCTTTTTATGTATCTCTCTTATAATTCATATATGATGTTTGGACAACTTCTGATTTTTAAAAAATTGCTTATTTCACTATTTTGGGGGTTGGCTGGGATCAATGTTATTTTTATTTCCCCAAACACATCATAGTAAGGCTATTAGGGACAGGAGCTGAACTTTAAATAAGGAGGATCTACTATAATGTTAAGTTTAATGCTGATACGATTGTCTGTATTTAAAGAAAAACAAGGAAAACTGCTCTATTATGTTCTGTTAATAGCTGTAGAAAAACTTTTCCATAATCAGAACCTACTGAAATTTTCAGAGGACTGGTTAACTGTTACATGTGGGAAAAGAATACATATTAACTTATTTGTGAAACTTGGGGAGGAAATACTTCATTTTCCAGGGACTATAAGCACTTTATTGTCTGTGTATGTATGGACTCACAGAGGCTCTAAACTTTTGGAGGCCCATCTTAGAACCAAAGGTGTTTTCCTTGCAATAAATAGGGTAACTGTTAGTAATCTATTGGTATTAGTAATTAAGTTGCATTAACTCTGAATGAACATAGTTCACATTTATTATAATTATTAGTATAATAGATATGGTGTTAATCTTCAGAGTCCATTCAAGATAAGTAATTAGGGAAAATTTGAACACAATTTAAATATTAACAGAATTTTGAAAGTCATGATTTAAAGGAAAAGTTTTATGATTATTTGTTTTCACATTTTTAGGTATGCCATTGCATTGGCTTTAAGGGAAAAACAGCGTGTAATATTTACCAGCCCAATTAAGGCTCTTAGTAACCAGAAATACCGTGAAATGTATGAAGAATTTCAAGATGTTGGTCTGATGACTGGTGATGTTACTATTAATCCTACAGCATCTTGTCTTGTTATGACCACAGAGGTAATTGATACAGTGCCTCATCTGACTTTTCCTTTTTAATTAAATTAATGTGACTATTTAGTTAGAACATATATTGTTTTATTGGTTGCTCTACTTAAAGTATAATCCTTCATTTTCTGAGTAGACTTAGGCAAAATGGATAAAATTTATCTTAAAATGTTCTGATAACATTAAATTTCAAAATTATCATTCTTATTTGCCTCATAGATACATTTTTCGTCAAGTATTTTTAAAGTTTATTACTTTCAGTGACATGAAAATATTTTATTGCCTTTGTATACATAGTTTTAAGGATTTGAATATATAGTTTTATATAAGTAGTGGCTCTTCATTTCATGTTTTTTTTTTCTGTATTTGAGTGTTGATACAAGTAGATGAGTAACTAATTTTTTAAAGAGTGCAGTATTATGTTTACCTTCTTCCCATAATTGCAGTTAAGTTTTGCATATACTTATCTTACATTTTGGAAATGATTAACTATCTTTACTTAGTATTTTTGTACATACTTTAATTATATCTTTGCATTTCCCAAGGATATGGTACAATGGTGAGCATAAATTAGCTTCTGATTTGGAGAACCAGCCAAAGGCGTTACTCATTTTTATTTTGTTGCTTTATGAAAGTTTATTTTCCATTTTCAAAACTTTCCTTCATCTGTGGAAGGTTTTCTTTAACTCCAAAAATTAGGATTAACAATTGTCGGGAAGTATCTATATTGTTAAGAAAATAAGGCAGAAAAAATGGGCAAACATTCAGGGATGATCCAGTGTTTTGAATAGAGGATAATTTAAGTTGCACTTATATATGTTAGAAAGTATGACTCTTAAGACGGTGCTGTGTATATAAAGAAGTTGTGTCATATTCTAGACATATGGAGAGTAGGGGTGATAATTCTCTCTGTGGATTTTATCTGTTAACTGTTTTGAAGCCATTTATTTTTTATTGGAAAAAATATACAATATAATATATACAACAGTATTAAATATTACTTTAATTAATATTTGTTAAATAGTAATTTCTGTAACCCCTTAAAATTATTTTAATATTTCCATTTAATAATATTCACAATTCTTTGTTGGAAAAAACAACTTTTATTTAACTATTAGTTGCTATACCAGTATCCAACTAAATAAATCTTTTACTTTTTTCTTTAGATTTTGAGAAGTATGCTGTACAGAGGTTCTGAAGTTATGCGAGAAGTTGCTTGGGTTATATTTGATGAAATTCATTATATGAGAGATTCAGGTATATTCAGTGTTGAAATATATATCATGTATTTCCCTTCAGAATGACATTAGGAATTTTGGACAAGTTATTATTAAATTTTGCTTCTAGTTTTTGTGTGGGAGAGTTCTAATAAGCTGTTGCTTCTTTATTTTTTATTTATATTTTTATTTTTAAAACAGAGTTTTACTCTGTTGCCTAGGTTGGAGTGCAGTGCTGGGATCATGGTTCACTGCAGTCTTGATCTCCTGACCTCAGCTCCCCACATAGCTGGGACAACAGGCATGCACCACCACACCTGGCTAATTTTTATTTATCAGTAGAGATGGCATCTCACAATGTTGTGCAGGCAGGTTTTGAATTCCTGGACTCAAGTGATCCTCCAATCTTGGCCTCCTGAAGTGCTGGGATTACAGATATGAGCCACCGCACCCGGCCTTGTTTTCAAATACAGCTCCTTAAATAGTAACTTTTGCTGGGTGAGAAATGCAAATTCAAACAAAGCAAAAGGAATTAAAAGCTGGCATGCTGCTTACAGAGAACTCACCAGTAGAACTAATGTTACAGAATTTCTAAAACTTCTAGCTTTCAAAGTTAACTTTCTTAAGTTTTATTTAGTTTAGTAACTATGAAATACATGTTTATGGTAAAAATAAATAAATAAAAAGTGAGGATTATGAAATAAAAATGAACCAAAAGGAAAACTTACAAATGTCCCTTAGGCTGTTACATGATCGTAATGAAAAAGTAAGTATGCTTGGAATTTTTAGGATGCTGGCAGGGCTAAACAAACATATTAAAAAGTTAATTTGGTTTTTATTTAAACTTACTAAATCAGCCTACATTTATGGAGAAAGTAATAGAATTTAAGAAATCATTTACCCTTTGAGTATTTCACCCTTTTCAAATTTATAAAATTAAGCTCTTAACAGAGTTGTTTTGGTTTTAGAATCAGAAATCCTTCGTTGATTTGTTTTTTTTAGGAGGGAAGCTGTCAAACCGATTTTTCTGGCTTTTTCCATTTTAATAAAAAATGACTTATAGTTTTATCATTCATCAAGTCTTTCTTTCATCTCCAAAAGATCACGAGGATAATTTGAGTGAACGATGCCATCTGAAATAGTAATAGTGTCTTCTAAATTTGTTGACAACTTTCTACAAGTCAGTAACCACTACTTTTCAATGTGAAGTAGAAATAATGTTCCACTGCCTTGTCACTGAGGCTCTTATTAGGTTGTTTGGAAAAATTCACCCTGGAATTGCTCTTTGTAGGCTATTTCAGAGTACATTGTATTTATAGGGGTTGGTCTACTAATTTTGTCCTGGATAGGTTAATGGTGAGAAGTAGTTTTCAGTAAGATTCTGTGGCTTAAAGTATTCTTGGGTAAAGTCTGCATTTCTAACGATAAAACTTCAGAGAATATAATTTTAGGTGCTATTGCAGAGTAACACTGTAGTCCAAGATATATATTAATTTTTTTCAGAACGTGGTGTAGTATGGGAAGAAACTATTATTTTACTTCCTGATAACGTCCACTATGTCTTTCTTTCGGCTACTATTCCAAATGCCCGACAGTTTGCTGAATGGATTTGTCATTTACATAAACAGGTATTTTTTCTTCCTTTTTTGATGTCTTCAATATTCAAAATGTTACAGATTGGCCTTGCTCTCCTCTCCCTGTGCTTTTTTCCTGATGTTGTCCAAGATAAACATTTTAATGTTAAACTACTTCTCAAATCAAGCAGCTTATCAAAATTAACTGACTGGCTTTTTAGAAATGTTGATTTCTGAGCCCCATCTCAAACCCACTATATCTAAATATCAGGGAACAGAGCTCTGATTTTCAAAATTTCCCAAGTTGATCCTGATGATCTGCCAGGTTTAGAAACTATTGCATTTACTCACCTATCCATGAGTACACAGAATTTCCCCTCATGTCTTGGTGCCAGGAAAAGCTAGACATCTCTTGAGCATTTGATTTGATTTTTCTCATATAAACACAAGCTTTTTACTGACTGTTTCTGTTTTGCCTTTCTAGTCTGATTTCTAGGCTTGTAACAGGCATTTGAATTTATTCTTGCTTTCATTTTTCTGCCCTTAATTTTCCTTTACACTGATATTCTCATGAACTTACCTGTTTATAAGCTCTCTGATAGTGTTTTTGTGACATTGCCCCATATCGCTTCTGTAGAATAGAAACCCAGTGAATCTTGTGGAGGAGCTAGATCAACCTACCGCTTCAGTTTTTGAAAAGCCTGAGTGGGGCAGAAAAGTTCCATCTTACCTGACGAATCCTTTTTATCACCATACTTCTCCTCCATAGAAAAATAAACATCTTTCAGTAGTTATAACATCCCAGGGCTAGGTAATGGGTAATTGATGCTCAGATCATGTATTTGGCCCTGGTTAGGGAATGAGTAAGTTGGGAAGATGGTAGTATAATTTCATAAACCTAATTTTTCCACATTTTTCTCGTCCCTGGCTTTTAGTGAATTTTTTTTGAAGTGTTTCCTTTTTGAAATGTTGAATTTGTTACTTTATTTTCTTAAGATCTTTCAGGTTGGAGTAAGATACAGTTTTATTTTGTATAAACACAATTTTGTATGCTTAATTATTTCTTTCTTTTTACAGCCTTGTCATGTAATTTACACAGATTATCGGCCCACTCCATTGCAACACTACATTTTTCCAGCAGGGGGAGATGGCCTGCATCTTGTGGTTGATGAAAATGTAAGAGAGTAATTGTCCTTTTTAAATCTGTAATGTCATGGTTTATTGTTAATACCTTTTTTAAAAAAAATTTGAATTGGAGAATGTCAGGCATCCATTTGTTTGTCTTAGTTTTAATCAATCTTGATTTTTTTTGTGTGTTTGTTATTTGAGACTTGTGTTTTTCTTTTACATGAATGAGATTTCCCTCCTTTCCCAGTATTTAAAAATGCCTAGAGAAGAGGGGCTCCAGACTTGTTTCAGATATCTTATATTTTGCTTTTGTCCATTTTTTTGCTACTTCTTTTTCACCTTTTGATAGCTCTTACCACAGATCATGTTTGAACTATATTAGTGGCTTTCATTATTACACCAAACTATTTTTACTTGAGGAAGCCTTATGTATTTAAAATATTTGAATTATGATTAAGTATTAGTGAAGTTACACAGAAAAAAATTTGTGATTCCAGGGTGACTTCAGAGAAGATAATTTTAATACTGCAATGCAAGTGCTTCGAGATGCAGGTGATTTGGCCAAAGGAGACCAGAAAGGGCGGAAAGGAGGAACAAAAGGTAATTTGGAACTTTGTTTCAAAAGAATTTTACATGTAAATTGTATATTCAGATTACTCTGACATTTTTTGTCTTAGTTTTTTTCTCAACAAGTTATGTAAAGATCTAGATGGTATATGATAAAATTGGATGAATATTAATCTTTTTTGTATGACATTAAGTATAATTTAATACTATAGAATTCACCCACCTAAAGTATATAATTCAGTAGTCTTTAATATGTTTACAGAGTTGTGCAGCCATTACCACTGTCTAGTTCCAAAACATTTTCATGAACCCAAAAAGAAACCCTGTACACGTTAGCAGTTATTCTCCATTTTCCCCCAACCTTTCCCTTCTCACCCTCTAGACGTAGCTAATTACTAGCCTGTTTTTCATCTCTGTGGCTTTGCCTTATCTCTACATTTCATATGGTTGGAGTGACTGGCTTCTTTCACTTAATGTAATGTTTTCAAGGTTTGTTCATTTTATTATTTTATTTTATTTTATTTTTTTGAGAACTGAGTCTCACTCTGACACCCAGGCTGCAGTGCAGTGGTGCAATCTCAGCTCACTGTAACCTCCATCTCCTGGGTTCAAGTGATTCTCCTGCCTCAGCCTCCCAAGTAGCTGGGAATATAGACCTGTCTGCCACTACACCCGGATAATTTTTTATTTTTAGTAGAGATAGGGTTTCACCGTGTTGGCCGGGCAGGTCTAGAGCTCCTTACCTGAAATGATCTGCGCACCTTGGCCTCCCAAGTAATGGGATTATAGGCGTGAGCCACTACGCCTGGCTGGTTCATTCATTTTATGCTATATGTACTCATTCCTTTTCATGGTTAAATAACATTCCATTGTATATAGATACACCACATTTTGTTTCTCCATTCATCACTGGATGGACTTTTGGGTTGTTTCCAGTTTTAGACTGTTAGGAATGCTGCTATAAACATTGATGCATGTACTATTCAATACAAGCTTTTGTGTGAACAAGTGTTTTCTTCTGGATACATACCTAGGAGTGGAATTGCTGGGCCATATGGAAAGTCTATGTTTAACCTTTTAAGGAGCTACCAAAGTATTTTCCAAAGTGACTATACCATTTTTCATTCCCATCAGGAATATATGAGGGTTCTGTTTTCTCTGTATCCTTTGTATCACCATATTCTTCCTCCATAGAAACAGAGGCATCTTTCTGTAATTACAGCATCCCTGGGCTAGGTAATGGGTACTTGAAACTCAGATTGTGTATTTTGCCCTGATTTCCCGATTGAAAAGATGGTAGTATAATTTGATAGACCAAATTTTTTCACATACAATTTTTCCACAATACTTAGTATTATATGTCTGTCTGATTATAGTCATCTTATCAGATGTGAAGTGGTATCTTAATGTCATTTCAGTTTACATTTCCCTGGTGGCTAATGATATTGAACATTTTTTCATGTGCTCATTGGCCATTTGTATATCCTTTCTCTATTTTAAAATTATGTTGTTTTATTTTTGTTGTTGAATTATGATAGTTCTTTACATATTCTGGATATTGGACCCTTATGAGATAGATGATTTGCAAATATCTCCCCCTATTCTGTTTGGGATTGTCTTTTTACTTTATTGTTGGTGTCATGAAATCACAGAATTTTTTTCACTTTGATGAAGTCCAGTTCATGGATTTTTTTTTCCTTATGTTGGTTATGCTTTTGTTGTTGTATGTAAGAATGCTTTGTCTAATCCAAGATCATGAAGATTTATTCCTATATTTTCTTTTAAAAGTTTTGTAGATTTAGCTTTTAAATTTAGATCTGTGATTTATTTTGAGTTAATTTTGGTTATGTTTACTCTTTTTGTAGGACCATCAAATGTGTTCAAAATTGTGAAGATGATTATGGAAAGAAATTTCCAACCTGTGATTATTTTCAGTTTTAGTAAGAAAGATTGTGAAGCCTACGCACTTCAAATGACCAAATTAGATTTCAACACAGGTGCTACATCATTTTGGTATCATTTTAATGTTATGTGAAAATGAATGTAAAATATATTTCTAGTAATATTTTTATCTGTTATATATTACTAGGATATGCCATTCACCTTACACTTACAGCAGTACTCAGTACATTTGTAAAAGCTTTAAAGGCCCTTGACTTACACTTTTTTTTTTCTTCACCTTTTATTGAAAGATAGTACACTGTTCTTTTTAAAATTCAGAGAACCCTGTGAAAAATATTAGAATCATGCTTTCTTATACTTTGTTACTTACTGTAAACTCCTCAGTTTTTGTGGTTCTCTGTTTGACCACTTATGGGTAGGTCTCGTAGCTTTGTTAGACTGCCTTCTATATAGAAAATACCATGCTTTGTTCTCACTGAAGTCTAAACCAGGAAGACCTTCTAGCAAATTGGTAAATTATTGGTAACTTCTAGCAAATTGGTAAATTATTCCTATACATTAATTGCAAAAGTAATTCACTTAAAGTCACACAGTTAAGATAGTAGCACAACCTGGCTGTCTTAGTCTGTTTCATGTTTCTGTGACACAATAGCGGAGACTAGGTGTAGTAGTCCGTTTTTCTGCTGCTGATGAAGACATACCTGAGACTGCGCAGTTTACAAAGAAAAGAGGTTTAATGGACTCACACAGTTCCATGTGGCTGGGGATGCCTCACAATCATGGTGGAAGGCAAGGAGGAGCAAGTCACATCTTACTGTGTGACAGAAGGCAAAGAGAGAGAGCTCGTGCAGGAGAACTCCCATTTTTAAAAGTGTCAGATCTTGTGAGAGTTAGTTGTGACTATCATGAGAACAGCACAGGAAAGATTCGGTCATCTCCTACTGCCTCCCTCCAACAACACATGGGAATCATGGGAGCTACAAGATGAGTTTTAGGTGGGAACGCAGAGCCAAACCATATCACTAGGTAATTTATGAAAGGCAGAAATTTATTTCTTATAGTTCGAGAGGCGGGAAATCCAAGCTGAGGGACCTACCACATCTAGGGAGGACCTTTTTTTGTCATGGAATCCCATGGGTGAAGACAGTAGGGCAAGAGAGCACGAAAGAGCTAAGAGTGGGAGAAGGGGGCCGAACTCATCTTTTTATCAGGAACCCATACCAGTGACAACTAACCTACTTCTTTGATAAAGGCATTAATCCATTCATGAGGGCTCTGTCTTTTAAAGGCCCTACCTCTCAACACTTGTATTGTGGATTAAGGGGTCCACAATTAACTTTATGGGGACACATTCAAACCACACCACTGGCCAAGAATTGCAGTGTGCTGAATACTAACCCGATTGTCTTTCAACTCTTGTCTTTTACATATGTAATTCAGTACAGTGAAAAGTAAATAATATCTTAAGTCATCCAAATTTAAATTTCAGTTGTATTATTTTCTTTATCAAGGCAGGTTTTGTTCATTTTATCTGTGCATTTTAAAGCAAATTCCTACTTTTCCATGAGTAAAAGTAACAAATGACAGGTAGCCAACATAGCCTCCTAAAACCAATAATATATATATATTTTTTATGGAATTGTTCTGCTCATAAATGTTTTCTCTTACCTACCAGTGCCAAATAAACTTAAAAATTGCAGGGTTGCATACTGATTAATATAACAAATATTTATTCAATTTAACAAATATTTATTCAGTACCTATTATTTGATAGACACTGTACAAGAAGGCAGTGTGGTGGTTAAGAAAGAGCATGGGCTCTGGAATGGTTATTCTCACAGTTAATAGAAGTGCTAATTATTAAAAACTAAGCTTCACTTTACTTAGTAGTAAACGTAGATAATAATAGTTCCTGTGTCCTGTAATTGTTAGACTTAAATGTTGTATGTAAAACACTAGTTGTGGTTATTGTTACTATTTTTGTAAGATAGTACTTTCTTTCATGAATTAAGTCTACTGGGTATGTTTTGAAAGGCAGAGATTTTGTTGATTATGTAGTAATTTTTATCTACTTTCTCCTTGACCATCTTAAATGCCAGCTCTTTACTTTTGCTCTTTAAAGACTTCTTTCCCCCCCTGAGACAAGGTATTGCCGGGACTAAAGTGTAGTGGTGCGATCATGGCTCACTGCAGCCTCAACCTCCCGGGCTCAGGTGGTCCTCCTGTCTCAGCCTCTCAAGTAGCAGGGAATACAACTGTGCGCCACAATGCCTGGCTAATTTTTTTTGTATTTTTTGTAGAGACAGGGCTTCGCCATGTTGCCCAAGCTGTTCTCGAACTCCTGGCCTCAAGCCAGCCACCTGCCTTGGCCTCTCTAAGTCCTGGGATTATAAGTTTGAGCCACCATGCCTGGCCTTTAGATTCTTACTCTTTGTAATGTGTGAAGTTTGGTATCACTGACTCATTTTGATATTTCTGTACCCTTGAATTTTCTCCTAGATGAAGAAAAGAAGATGGTTGAAGAAGTATTCAGTAATGCAATTGATTGCTTATCCGATGAAGATAAAAAACTCCCTCAAGTGAGTTTTCAGTTTTCATTAGTTAAAAGTGTAGATATTACTAGATTACATATATTCGCTTTACATTGCTTGGTTTTATTACTCTATTGCACTTTTCACACACTGCATCATATATGTTCTGATATGCACTTAAATGATACTTTGACTTATATGTTAAACTTCAAGAAGGTAATAAGAAGAAAGATTGCTGCCTGAAGGAACTTTTCTCTGAGAGCTAGCATGGTGTGAAAATTACTGCTAATGTTCTCAATATTATAGAATTTTTAATGTTACTTTTAAGTCATTAACTTTTTTAATTCGTAAGGCTACCACATAAAATAAGAGAGAACACTTAAGTGTGGAATTTAACCTACTTTAGGCTTTAATCCACTGTATTTTTGCTTTGACTGTTGAAATTGCCTGAGAATGCTAAAATATGCTGATACTTATGTGCCACTTCCAGAAATTCTAATTTAATTGGTCTGATGTACATCCTGGACATCAGAATCTTTTAAAGGCTCTCCAGGTGATTCTCCCCTGCATCCAAAGCTGAGAAATACTGCTTTAGAGTGGTATGAAAGTTTTGTTGGGTGAAGGGAGATCATACTCTGTTTTACAGATGAATGCTTTGATTTGTAAGGGATTTTCCATAAGACTCTGGTAGCATGTTTCTTGCTATTTTAAAAGGGTTTGTAATGTATAAACTTTTTTGTAGTTTTCTTTCATGGCTGAATTATTAGTATCTAAGGGCTGAGCCATGACTTTATACATCTTTGTTATCATGGAACAGTTCTAATAGTATTTAATGGCATTTGATAGATTGTTAGAGAAAATAATTCTTCAATAATTGATTTATTTTTAGATTAGGTACATATTCATGCCAAATCTGGGTTATAGTGAATTATTTTTTTGGAGTTTCAGTTGCCAGTATCTTTTAAGTTCATTTTCTACAGGCAAAAACTCTACCCCCATAGCATGTAATTTTTTTTTGAGACAATGAAGTGATGCTGGAAAACTTAACGCAGCAAAGCATTTGTAAAGTATATTTACAGTATGCCTTTCATATGAACTAGGCTAGAATTATATTGAATTTAATAATCTGTGAGAATATAGGTTTGAGTTTTGCTTTATTCTCGAAAGAGTAAGTTTTTTTTAGAGAGAAAGCATTCTTTATTCATTTATTTTTCTTGATTAACATTTTAAAATTCCTTTTCTCATATCATAAAATCAATGTTATTCCAAAATCACAGGTAGAACATGTACTTCCTCTTTTGAAGAGGGGGATTGGTATTCACCATGGTGGTTTACTTCCTATTTTGAAAGAAACAATAGAAATTCTCTTTTCTGAAGGATTGATAAAGGTATGGTTTTATTTTCATTTTTATGTCCCAAAATTGTATTATATGAAGAGTTTGAAAATTATAGAGAACATTTTTTATAGACGGGTGTGTGTGTGTGTATTTTAACAAGGCTTCATGGAATGACTTAAATATAATAACTTGATTTTGAACTTATAATAATTTTAGTATAACATGTATAAAAATCAAGTTCATCATTTAATTTATTAATTAAATTTATTAAAAATCAAATTTAATTAATTAAATGATGAACTTGATTTATATATATAATGTTATACTAAAAACTTGGAGTATAGGTTAAAAAAAAAAAAAACATTTGTTTCCTTTCTTAAAGGATGTAGCGGTAACACTATTGGATAGCACAGAGTGTTGCAGAAGGTGTATTTAATTACTAAACCTGGGATTGATTTGATAAGTAAACTTCTTTCTACATACGGAATAAAAGGATTAGTTTAGAAAAGATAAGGAAATTGCTGATTAGACTTAGGAAAGAGAGTTTTTAGAATATTGTAATTTAAACCAAAGAGCATTGATTTAATTTTTTTAAATGATATTGATATCTATACCGAGAAAGGGGATATTAAAAATGAGAAACAACGTCGAAATGTAATCATACATTTATATATCATTCTTACTTTTTTTTTCTGAGGCAGAGTGTTGCTCTGTCACCCAGGCTGGAGTGCAGTGGCTCCTCTGCCTCCTGGGTTCAAGCAATTATTCTCCTGCCTCACCCTCCCAAGTAGCTGGGACTACAGGATTTTATTTATTTTATTTTTTTTAAATTTTTTAGTAGAGTTGGAGATTTCACCATGTTGGCCAGGCTAGTCTTGAACTCCTGACCTTAAGTGATCCTCCCACCTCAGTGTCCCAAAGTGCTGGGATTACAATCTACCATGCCCAGCCTCATACATTATTTTATCATATGTGAAATTTATCATGAGAATCTCAGCAATAAGTAGTATATTTAAGATAAATGTACTTATCTTAAAGAATGTATTTGAAGTCATTTAGATTAAGAATTAGTAAATATTTATACCTAGATTCTGGTACATCCCTTGTAGATTGTATATTTTGCTGAGCCCCACATTTTTTTAAAGAATCTTTTAAAAAATACATAAGCAATACTTGTTCATTGTAAAATTCAAATAGAGTAATTGTATGTAAAATAAAATATGAAAGATCATCCCATCACTTACCAGAAATATCTACTAGTATACATACAAATAATGCATTAGTCATTTTGTAAACAACCAAAAAAAGTTATACTACCTGTGTTACATAATTTCATCATGTCTTTTTAATGAATGAATAGTATTCTATAAAAATGATGAACTAACATATTTTTACTTCTTTTCTAACAATGAGAATTTAGAGACAAAGAGACACTTCAGTGACTCTACCTATACGTATATTGTTTTGTGCCTAAAACCACTATTTTTGTTGGGTCTTAGAAGTTAATATAAAGAATTACTGATTCTAGTCTTCCTTAAGAAATATCTAATACCGAAGTGGTCCTCGAAATCACTGCATCATCAGTTGCAAAGGCCAGGAAATTTGTCTCTTTAGAAAAATATTCTATAGTCTAAAGCTTTGTTCATAAGACCAGTGTGTATTCTCTCTAGTTGCCACTCTTAGAATTTAAGAAAGACTGTTTTCCCTGAATTAGTAAATTTCTGGGCTATGAGGGACATTAAATGTTAATTAAAAATTTTATATATAAAATACAAAATATGTTTGAGAATAGCATATTGTTTGTTATTTTTGTAGGGTCTCATTAATAAATAATTTAAAAATGAATAACACATTTACTTAAAAATTATAAAACTAGATTTTCAGCTTAAAATACATGTTTAATTATAGAATTACTTATTTACTTAGGCCTTATTTGCCACGGAGACCTTTGCTATGGGAATTAACATGCCAGCTAGAACTGTTTTATTTACAAATGCCCGCAAATTTGATGGGAAGGATTTCCGATGGGTAAGTAAAGCAATTCATATATCGAAATAATTGTTATCTTTGTTATACCACAGATAACTGGCTTACATAGTCTTTGAGATTTTTTTTTTTTGAGTTGGAGTCTCACTCTGTCACGCAGGCTGGAGTACAATGGCATGATCTTGGATCACTGCAACCTCCCCCTCCTGGGTTCAAGTGATTCTCCTGCCTTAGCCTCCCAAGTAGCTGGGACTACAGGTGCATGCCACCACACCCAGCTAAATTTTTGTATTTTTAGTAGAGATGGGGTTTCACCGTGCTAGCCAGGATGGTCTCGATCTTCTGACCTCGTGATCCACCTGCCTCAGCCTCCAAAGTGCTGGGATTACAGGCATGAGCCACTGCGCCTGGCCATCTTTGAGATTTTAAGTCCCACCTACTTAAGAACTTGAACCTGAGCTAATACAAGTTGATCAAGGTTAAACCTCAAACCCTGGCCATTTGTGGTGGCTTATGCCTATAATCACGGCACTTTGGGAGGCCAGGGTGGGAGGATGATTTAAGGCTAGGAGTTTGAGACCAGCCTGGGCAACGTAGCAAGACCCCATCTTTACAAAAAATGCAAAAATCATCTGGGAGTGGTGATGTGCACCTGTAGTCTCAGCTATTTGAGAAGCTGAGGTGGGAGGATCGCTTGAGCCCAGAAAGTCAAGGCTTTCAGTGAGCCGTGATTGCACCACTGTACTCCAGCCTTTAGGATAGAGTGAGACCCTCTCTTTAAATAAATTAATTGAACAAACCTCCATTCCCTTAAATTTTTATCCTAACTCCTTAACTCCCACCTCCCCTCCACAAAAAAGAGATTCCTTTAAGTGAAGGAGTTTGATAATAGCAAGTTAAGTGTGCAAGTGATTTATGAATGCTTTAAATCATTTTAAATATGTCTAGAGTTTTCATTTAACGTTTAAGATATTTAAAGCACCACTACTACAGTAGATGTAGTTGCATCTGTTTTGCCCTTCACATTTAAAAAATAAGTTTTAACAGGTTTGCACACATGTCTTTTCCAAAGCAGAAGGAGAGAGAGGAAGTTGGGAACATAGATCAAACAGTGAACTGGGGTAAAAAGCAAATCCTTAATCCCAAGGCAAGTACCCCATTCAGTAAGCAATTAACCAAACTTAAAATATGAATTGAGAACTCTGGTAGCTAAGTGAGATGCTGAAGTAGAAACAGCAAAAAGACAATCCAGACTTGTTTCCGTTGATAGATATGTAATAAAATGTTATGCTTGTGCTGTAAACACTCAGAGAAGTATGTACAGTGATACAGCATCAAAAGTAAGTTTTAATAAGAGGGTCAAGGAATGCTTCATAGAAAGGCAGTCCTTTAAATAAGTAATAACAGCAGATGAAAATTTGCTAAGCTGGGAGTAGAACATTAGCACGGATGAAAGGAAAGTGATAAAGATTTCTGGTTTGAATTTACATAGCCTGGCTTTGGGGAATTTGTAAGTAATCCTTTATTTAACCTTTTATCTTTGAAATGGGTGATTCTCTCTGCTTGGAGAAGTTTCTGAAAGTAATTACAAATCATCAAAATGCTGAAAAGTACACTCGCTAAAACTGTAAATAAAGGCAAAACATTTTTCATGATGTGTTTTAACATGTTGGATGCTACACAAAAGATAAATGTAAGTATTGTGCAGAAAATTTTACATAACCTTTTTTTTTTTGATGGAGTCTTGCTCTGTCGCCAGTCTGGAGAGCAGTGGCACAGTCTCTGCTCACTGCCACCTCTGCCTCCTGGGTTCAAGCGATTCCTCTGCCTCAGCCTCCTGTGTAGCTGGGACTACAGGTGTGCACCAGCATGCCTGGCTAATTTTTTGTATTTTAGTAGAGACATGTTTTCACTGTATTGACCAGGATGGTCTCAATCTCCTGACCTTATGCTTCCCCTGCGTCAGCCTCCCAAAGTGCTGGGATTACAGGCATGAGCCATCACGCTTGGCCTGCATAACCTTTAAAAGTTTTCTGTGGCTTTTTTAAGTTGAACGAGGGCCAGTTATTCAAATATTATTTTTAATTGTATAACGATTAAAGTTTTTCATATATTTTATATTTTAAACTATTGTATATTTTTTAGTATTTCACAATCTGTTCGTTTGAAATTAACTTAATTCTGTGGATAAAATTGATGCCATAAGAATATAAGTAACCAAGTCTTTTGTGACTTTACTTGTTCTTTGGCATCCCTTGTCCTTTGTAGGTGGTACATGGATCTTGGGGTAAGGGTAAATGGATAACTGGACTTAAAACAGACTTTTCTTTATGCTTCAAGATCATAATTATGAAATTTTAAAATTATGATGTGTCACAATATAATGATGCCCTTGGGCCCTATTGAGATTTTATTTGACTGCCTTTTTGAAACATTCCTTTTTGATTTTTATAGGGGTTGCATTTTTTTGTAGTTATCTTTTCTGATGTCTTTTTTGCTCCCAGGTTGGCAGGTCTGCTTTCAATGCTATGTAGCATCTTCTTGTAGCATAGTTGCTCTCCGCTCTTCTTCTGGAACATGGGCAGCCTTCCCTGAGGAGGGCAGCCTGTTTATTAAATACAGAGGACACATTTATAATCTGAGTACACAGAATAAATAACTACACATTCTCCATACACAGTCCATGACATGAATGCCCAGGTGGGACTATGAAAAGCTCAAATCTCTAAACCCCCTCTGTTCTACCCTCAGGATGAGGGACTACCCTGGGCTTCAGGCCCCAGCGATACTTGGGGAACTGGGGGAAATTCTGAGGCCATGGGGCTCAGCTTTCCACTGCATCCTCCCCAGAGGGCAGTGAGGATGGAATGGGGGTATGTATAAGGCACGGTTGACTTGGTAGAGTGGTCTCTTTGGTTTCCCACTGGAGGTGGCACATGCAGAAATGAGTGCCTGGTCCAAGGCTGCCCCTTGGGAGAAGCTGAGTGGAGCTGCTGAGTGGTAGCCAAACCCTCTATGCTAGCAGGGACCCTGCAGTCTGACTAAGGCTGGGCCCTAGCCCTTTCCTACCCACTGAAGGCAGCTGTGGAGAGAGGGAGCTTGGGTTCCAGCCTGCTTTGTGGTGGGAGAAGGTGCCATGAGAGATTTGAGGATGATTTCTAATGAAAAGCAGTGACCCAACCCTACCCATCTCCCACAGGGGCTCCCTCTAGTCTGACTCATCGGGGTCCAGACTGGAAGGCTAATGCCATGAAAGGAAGCAGACACAGGGTGGATTGGGCACGGGCAGCTATGAGAAGGCCAGTGCTCCAGCCACCCAGGGTTCAGAGGCATTTCACACAATGTGGTTAAGTTTCCGGGAGAGATGTTTAGAAACTCAAGAGAAGGAGAGAGTTAAACAGCCTGGGGTCCTCCCTAATGCAGCAGCTCTTTTCTTCCTGCTTCCTTGTGGAGGACAGTGGGTATACATGATGGGTTTGTATGATGGATGTGCAGTGATCACTCACAGGCTGCCTATACCTATGCCAGGTGCTAGATAGCACCTTCATGCCACTGTAGAAGAGCAACAGAGGCTGATGGGAAAGGTCTATGGACCATATCAAAGGATTGAACCAGGGCTGACAATGGAATTCTAATGGTAAACCCCCTGCCCTCTGCTTTGGCCCCCAAAGACCCCACTCTCCAGGTAGTAGCAGTGGGACTCCCTTTAACCTCCCACAGTTGGGATGGAGGCACCTGGGGAATGGAATGAATATCCAAGAGGGAAAGGGAGGTAATGGTGGGCTCTACAAAGAAGGCACTGAGGGTGGTAGGCTAGTGGGCCAGGGACCCTCTCATAATCAGAGACCGTTTGGAGCCTGGGGCAACCCTGCCACCAACATGGCCACGCCATCTAGAAGAGTTAAGGTCCGTGCCATGGCCCTACCACCAGAGGTCTTGCGAATCCTGGGGCCAGGAGATGTCTTTGTAGGGGAGCACCATGAAGGAAAAAAGGTCTTGGATGGGAGGTAGGGGGCTCTTTGGATCTAGCCAGGGGCTAAGGGTCCAGTCAAGGCATAAGCTTTGTGTTTACCTGGGCCTCCCACTGGATCATAATCTTAAGGATCAAGATGCCTTGGAATGCAGAGAGGAAGGCTCCGTGGAGAAATGGGAGTTGCTTCTAGAAGTGACTGTCCCAAAGGGTCCTGAGTCTGTAGTACACTCTTAAGCCAGCACTGCAGGCCTCTTTGTTCTGGGGAAGAGTCAAAGGGTTAGGGAGACAGTGAAGGCCAGGTTCTGTCCTTCCCCTAACTCCTGTCAGAGCAGTTTCCCACCAAAATGGGTATCAGTGCCAGGCCAGATTGCTCATTCAGGGAGTCACAGACAAGGGCATAGGACAGCCCCTTGTGCCACCTCTGTTCTGTCACATGGGCCCAGGCCCCTGGTGAGGAGCAGGGCTGCTGAAGGCACAGAGGAGGAAGTGGGATCAGACATCTTCACCTTTAGCTTGCTGTATAGACCCATTTCCAGAGAGGGTAACGGGCGTAGATGGCACAGCAATGAATGGCCAGGCTGAGATCATATCATGTCTGTATCACAGCCAGGTGGATCAGCCACTGTACTGTTGATGGTAGCACAGGTTTGAGTTTCTACAGCTCACACTCTTGCATGTGACTCAGCTTGTGGCCTGTCGAGTGGCTTTAACATGTGTACCAGATATATTTGGTGCTCTGGCAGTGTGAGGAGGCACAATGAGAAGTTTTTGGGAGAGGAAGTGGTGCAGATTCTTCATGGATGAAGAGGCTGCATGCTTACCACCCACGGGTGTCTCAGGGCCTGCAGTATAGTCATATGAGCTCCAGGGTCCACTGTCAGCAGGCAGTCAGTGAAATCCTTAGCCAATATGGACATACTGGGTAGCCAGGGCTCCTCTGAGTAACTATACTTGCCTCTGAGGTGTGATTGTTATCCCCAAAGGGCATAATGCTACCAGCAGGATGTAGACAATGATGCCTGGCACCCATGTGTGCACTGAATGGTGTAGGGCTTGCAGGCCAGAACCTCTGGGGCAGGGTACTCTGGCTTACCACAGGTGGTCTTCATCAGGTGTCCGTAGTTGCTGCTGTTCTTGAGGGCACTGACCAGATTGAAGTCAGTGATGATGATTTTGGAATCAGTGGCTGAGTGTTGGTAGAGCAGATTCTCAGGCTTGAGGTCCAGTGCATGCAGATACCGAATGCCATCTAGCACCATCTGCAGCATTCACATGGCATCATGCTCAGTGAAGGAACCCTTGGTGATGATGTGGTTGAACAACTCCATGCTAGCAGGGACCAGTTGTATCAACATCTGTACATGCTCCTGCATCCCAAACACCTCCACCAGCTGGATGATGTTGGCATGACGCACCTGGTGCAGCACACACAGCTCAGACTCCCACACCACCTAGTCCTCCTGGTACTTGGTCTCAATTATCTCAGTGGCATATGCTGCCAAGTGGCTCAGTGCTCCGTCATACTACTTGGCTGAATCTCCTTTGGCCAATTGGAGTCTTCATGTCGTACTTAACTGTTAAATATTGGTTGAACTTGGCCCTGTATTTAGTCACCCTGGCTGTATGGTCATGAGGAAGGCTCTGTGTGGCCGGTATTGGGGGCACTGTGCATATTGACTGGCTGCTGGAAACCTGTCTGCCTCTATAATTAACAGCTGCACCTTCTTCTCTTTTTGTTTTGTTTTTTTGAGACAGAATCTCGCTGTGTTGCCCAGGCTGCAGTGCAGTGGCATAATCTTGGCTCACTGCAACTTCCACCTCCTGGGTTCAAGCGATTCTCCTGCCTCAGCCTCCAGAGTAGCTGGGACCACAGGCGTGTGCCACCATGCCCAGCTAATTTTTGTATTTTTAGTAGAAATGGGGTTACACCGTATTGACCAGCCTGCTTTTGAACTCCTGACCTCGTGATCCACCTGCCTCGGCCTCCCAAATACTGGGATTACGGGGGTGAGCCACTATGCCTGGCCCAGCTGGATTCTTGCCCAGATCCAGCTGGACATCGTTGGATGGCTTGGGAAGGACCTTGCTTTTCCCATAGCCCATTATGGACATAAGGGCATCCTCTCTGGTGAGGCTGGTGGGTCCTGCTCTGTAGGCAGTGTCCCTGAAGCATTTCACAGGCAGTGGGCTTTCAGTGTCTCAGCAGCTCTGCTAACCGCTGTTACTGCCACCACTATCCTCAGGCATCAGCATGACCTATAGTAGTTTTTAACTCTTTTTGAGTTACAATTCTTTTAAAAAGAATCTGGATCCTTTCCACAGGAGAAAAATATACATGCCCTTGAAAAAATTTGCCCAGTGTTGAAGTGGTTCAGTGGTGCCCTGAAAGCCTGTATGTAGGAGGCTTACTAAACTTCCTCTATTAGGTTGTTCTTAATGACAAATGGACTCTACCAAACTCCAAGCATATATACCAAGAAAATAGAGAATTTTGCTTTTTCAAAAAGCATGAATTATAGTCATCTAATTTTGCAGATTTAGAAAGTTAATTATGATCAAGTCAGAATTGATATTTAGTTGAGTTTGGGTCATTGTTTGCATTCTTAGATTTTGCTGTTTTCCAGAATATCTAGCTCAAAGGTATTTTTTTTAATGCCAGTGAATTAGCCAATATTTCCCAGTAGCTGTCATATATTTGAAAGCATAATTAACAGTAATTGGCTTACTGTGAAAAGCCAAAAATTTTAAAAGCCTAATTTGTAGGCTTTAAATTTAGATTAAAAGCATAAATTTTAGATCCAAAATGGTAAGAAGTCTAAAATTTAATTTTATTATGCAGTGTGATGTAGGTTTGTAACATTATTCTCATGTGTTTTACATTTTTGTGCTTTGACTTTAACTTTCTAAAACTTCATGTTATTTTTAATTATGTTTCCTTAGGGTTTATCGCTTGTACTTAAAAATTTAACAGTAAGAGAAATTTTAAGAATATGCTTTTTAACCAGTTTTTTTCCTAAACTCTGAATTTTAACTATGTTCGTTCAGATTTCTTCTGGTGAATACATTCAGATGTCTGGTCGTGCTGGAAGGAGAGGAATGGATGATAGAGGAATTGTAATTCTTATGGTAGACGAAAAGATGAGCCCAACAATTGGAAAACAATTACTTAAGGTAACTACATTAAGATTCTGTGCCTTTACCAAGAATTCCAGAAATATACTTCAGGAGCCATTTCATTTTACCTAAGTAAAATGAGTTAATATACTGAAACTACCTGGGCTTGGGAAAATAGAAGGATGTAATTGCTCAAATACTAATATCTTGTATCCTACTTCACCTAGTAGGTAGAGAGCAACTCATGTAATGGACAGGGTGTGAAGATCTCTAGAGAGGGCAGAAACGTTTACTTTGTCCTCCAACTTTAAGAAATCTCTTTATTTTACCATTCCATTGCACAGGTTCATCTTTACCTGTCAGAACAGGAAATAGGGCACATGATTGATATCAAGTGTTTTGGGCAGGCAATGAGCTTCCTCTACCTTTGCAAGCCCAGATAGCTTAATAAGTTAATTCAGCAGTCTACCTTTACAGTTTACCCTATTGATTATAAATATCCCAGTTATAAAGGACACATTTTAAGCTTTATTGTAGATTAGACTTTTATTTTGCTTGCTTAGTATTTTTGCTTTGGATGGGCTAGGATTTTACTTTTGTTTTGAAGGAACAGACTCAAGAAATTTTGGTCTGGTTGCTTTTTTCTTCTTATCCATATAGAGAAAAGTATTAATAAGATAGGAAACTTTGATCAAAAACACAAAATTAGGCCAGGCGCGTGGCTCACTCCCATAATCCCAGCACTTTGGGAGGCCAAGGCAGGTGGATCACCTGAGGTCAGGAGTTCAAGACCAGCCTGGCCAACATGGTGAAATCCCATCTCTACTAAAAATACAAAAAATTTGCTGGGTATGGTCTTTCATGCCTGTGATCCCAGCTACACAGGAGGCTGAGGCAGAAGAATCGCTTGAACCCAGGAGGCAGAGGCAGGAGAATCACTTGAACCAGGAGGCGGAGGTTGTGCTGAGCGGAGATCACGCCATTGCACTCCAACCTGGGCAATAAGAGCGAAACTCCATCTCAAGAAACAAACAAAACCCACAGAATTAATTGCCAGCTCATTAGCTACTTAAAATTAGCAACTTCAGGCCTGGTGCAGTGGCTCACACCTGTAATCTCAGCAATTTGGGAGACCAAGGCAGTTGGATCACTAGGTCAAGAGACCGAGACCATCCTGGCCAACATGGTGAAACCCCCCTCTCTACTAAATATACAAAAAATTAGCTGGGCATGGTGTTACACGCCTGTAGTCCCAGCTACTGGGGAGATTGAGGCAGGAGAAACGCTTGAACCCAAGAGGTGGAGGCTGCAGTGAGCTGAGATCGCATCGTTATACTGTAGCCTGGTGACAGAACGAGACTCTATCTCAAAAAAAAAATTACCTACTTCAAAACATGTTAAGACACACTTATGTCAATATCTACGAAACAGACTGTGTGTCTTAACTTGGTAACTTTGTGGAAGATTTGAGATACAGTCATAATGAAGCTTGGTATGCTGAAGCAAAATAGATAAAGGTGTGTATATCTTTATATATTTTTACATGCATGAAGACAGCTTGTCTTTACATATAGTAATCATGTGGTGTCTTATTTTCAATTTTAGAGATCAACACTTGGAAAACTCTTTAGTTCTTCATGAAAGGAAAATTAAACAAGACTGAAAATTTGTATTTTTATTTTCTTTAATTGTGCCAGATATAACACATGCTGTTTTTCTTTCCTTGTACTGTGTGTGTGGAAAGAACATAATCAGGTTGCCTGCCACATTGTAGGAGGTAATATTTTAATGACAGCATCTGGTTCCTTTAATAGAGTTTTCATTCCATTTACTTGACATTTCTGGATTTGTTACCTTGTAAGTGTAAAGTTATATCACCTTTCATTGCATTTTTTAAATTAACTTTTCTAGTAGACTTATTGAGCTATAATTCACGTACCATGCAAGTCACTCAGTTCCGTGGTTTTTAATGTATTCATAGAGTTTTGTCACCATCACCACAAACAATTTTAGAACACTTCATCAATCCAAAAAGAAACCCCATACCTATTAACAGTCACTCTTCTTTCTTCACAATACCACCCACATTCCAAGCACTAGACAGCAACTAATTTATTTTCTGTCTCTGTGGATTTGTCTGTTGTGAACATTTCATATAAACAGACTCATATAATGTGTACCCTTTTGTATCTGGCCTTTTTTCAGTTAGCCTGATGTTTTGAAGCTTTATCCAAGTTGCAACATCTATCAGTACCTCATTCCTTTTCATTGCTGAATAATGTCTCATTGTATGGGTATGCCATACTTTATCTGTTCATCACTGGATGGACATTTGGATTGTTTCCATGCTTTGGCTGTTGTGAATAATGCTGCTATGAACATTTTTTTTTTTTACAAGGTTTTACATGAATATGTGTTTTCTTTTCTCCTGACTGTATACCTAGGAATGGAATTGCTAGATCATAGAGTAATTCTATGTGTAGCCTTTTCAGGAACTGCCAGATTGTTTTCTTTAGCATTTGCGCCATTTTACATTCCCACCAGCAGCATATGAGGCTTCTAATTTCTTTACATTCTAGCTAGCACTTGTTAGCTGCTCTTTTGGTTAATAGCCATCAGGGGTATGAAGGGGAACGTTTCACTTTGAATATTACACAGTTCGACTGATTGAAAAGATGTATTACCTGTTTGTGTATCTGTGTTTCTCAGCGTATTTCTTTTATTAAGACTGACATACGACTTCTTTCCTCTAGGATTTTTCCAGGTAGTTTTACTGTCATAAAAGAATTTATAGGTAACTTTTTCAATATTTGCAACAACTAGTACTTATTGAATGTTCAATAAGTCTCAAATATTAGTTATGATAATTACTTTTATCCCCATTATATATATATTTTTTTTATTTTATTTTTTTGAGATGGAATTTTGCTCTTGTTGCCCAGGTTGGAGTGTAATGGTGCAATCTCGGCTCACTGCAACCTCTGCTTCCCAGGTTCAAGCGATTCTCCTGCCTCAGCCTCCCGAGTAGCTGGGATTACAGGCACATGCCACCACGCTCAGCTAATTTTTTTGTATTTTAGTAGAGACGGGATTTCTCCATGTTGGTCAGGCTGGTCTCGAACTCCTGACCTCAGATGATCCATCCATCCGCCTCAGCCTCCCAGTGTTAGGATTACAGGTGTGAGCCATCGAGCCCGGCCATTATCTCCATTTTATAAATAAGGCATGCAGAGGTTAAAAAATTTGTCCAGAGCCGTGTTGTTGTTCAGTGGGAAATCCTGCTTTTGAACTCAGGCATTCTGATTTCAGAGTTTATGCTTTCAACTACCATATGGCACTGCTTCTTGATACCTCTTGCAAATAGATTTTTCAACTATTGGTTTAAACAAAGTTTGACATGAGACAGCAGTTTTGTTCTTTGATGTGACTATATTTTAGCCTGTATACTTTAAGTACGTCAGGTATATTTTATTTTCTTATAAGCAAAAATAAGTAATCATTCTTAAGTAATTTCAAAACTTTAATAGAAATACTGAGTACCTAAATTCATTTTCTCAAAAATTAAAATATGTAGCTTCTTCATAGTCACCTTATATGTAGAAATAGTAGGTTTACTTTGTACATTAGTATAATTCAAGTCTATTTGTCATAGTCATTTTTCCTATTGTTGATGTTAGAAATATGGCAAAATACATGTGTTTGTTGCCTGTTGGGGCTTTCAGAATCTCAGTACATTCATACATACACACACATATTTATATATTTGAGCATGCAAATAATTTATTGTGAGTTTGAAATACTTTAACAATTTTTCCCTTTATTTTTATGGCTTGAGGAATTTTTTAACTTGCTCACTCGTGCCTCCGCCTACATGGGTTCAAGCGATTCCCCTGCCTCAGCCTCTCTATAGTTGGGATTATAGGTGCCTGCTGCCACACCCGGCTAATTTTTGTTTTTGTGTTTGTGTTTGTTTTTGTTTTTGTTTTCGTTTTTAGTAGAGACAGGGTTTCACCATGTTGGCCAGGCTGGTCTTGAAGTCCTGACCTCAGGTGATCTGCCTGCCTCAGTCTCTCAAAGTGCTGGGATTACAGGCATGAGCCATGCTCTGCTTTTTTTTTTTGGAGACAGGGTCTTGCTCTGTTGCCTATGCTGGAGTGCAGTGGTGCAGTCTTAGCTCACTGAAGCCTTGACCTCCTGGGCTCAAGTGATCCTCCTGCCTCAGCCTCCCAAGTAGCTGTGACTACAGACATGCACCACCACACCTGGCTAATTTTTTTTAAATCATTTTTTTATAAAGACAAGGTTTTGCCATGTTGCTAAGGCTTGTCTTGAACTTCCAGGCTCAAGTGATCTACCCCCTTGACCTCCCAAAGTGCTGGGATTACAGGCATGAGCCACTGTGCTGGCCAGCTTGACTAATTTTTAAAGGAGCAATAGAGAAACCTATTCATCTTTTCCAGTCCTCTATGGTTGAAGCATCTGCTATTAGCTCAAACAGAATTTGACATGAGGCAGCAGTTCCTTTGATACATTTTTTATTACTTGATATTAGCCTAAAAAAATCAATTTTCATAATGTTTGTTCAAATGAAAAGTTGAGTAAATGGGAAAGTGTGTATTATTAAACAGCCTTTCAGAAAGACTGGTGAGTGCATTTTTTATTTGATAGCAGTTAAGTAGTGTTACATTTTTTCAGTATAACCAGAAAAAATACATATTCCAATATAGTACCCATATTTTCCAAAGAATGTAAAAATATCACAGTATTTTGAGTAAATGTTATTATTGGTTTTATCCAAATAAAATCATTTCTGTAATTTCTGAAATGATGAAATAAACATCTACTTAATAAAGTGCCAATTTTAATAGTGTGATACTTCTAGTCAGTAGTGTGTTCTTTTCAACAATGAATCAAATTTTCCTGAATTAAAGGAAAATTAATTTTTACCTTATTGGTTATTTAAATTATTTGTAAATTTAAGAAGCACATACCTTTTCTCTTAAAGTTAATTCTGTAACTGTACATAAGATAACTACGGACAGGCCTTTTCTGAAGTGGGAAGACTCACATTATGTGTTTCTCCTTCCACCTTTATGGTTCATAATGCAAAAATACTTAGCCTGTTAATTTTTTAGAACTACTTGCCGTAGTGAACCATGTATTCTAAAATGTAAGAGATCATTATGTTAGTATTTATAAAATACTACAAAAGCTGTTCTAGATAATTGATATGTTTGGCTCTCTCAATCTTAGTATCTTTTCAGTAAGCAAATTGGCAAAAAAGAATTCTTCAAAATTTGCCTGGAATCCTTCAAAGTTTACAGAATATCTTTATCATTGGTTACCTGTTTCGTTCCAGTTAAATTTTAGATAATCCTTTTATTAGGCTGTTTCTTGATACATTGTTTTAGTTAACTGATTAATTTAAATACATAAAAAGAGTACTTTATCAACACTTAAGAGTTCCTATATTTTTAGTAATATGAGTGATGCATTGAAATGATAAGGATATAAAATAAGTTCCAATATGACTTGCCCTCCATGAGGACTTTAGACCTAGATACTCCTAGATTTCAGCTCCTACTTGTTTAGTCTTGGCAAGTCCCTGCACCTCCTTAAGCCTCTGTTTCTTGCTTAAAATGGAGACAGAAAATTGTTATGAATTGAAGTTTTAGTATTTAAAGTATTTAGTACAGTGATTGGTATATGCTAAGCCTTCAGTAAATGGTGACCATTTCTAAACTTAAGGGATATATTTACATATATACATAGAACAGAAAGTGTACAGGAAGCAGTATACGGCCCGGTGCTGTAATATAAATTCTGATAATTCTAGTTCAGGGAAATTTGAGATGATTCTGGACTACATGGTTGTTGTTTAAGGCTTTGTGGAGGAAGGTGGGTGGGGCAAGCTCCAAAGGATTGGAATTAGAGTGAGAGTTACATTTTTATTTTCATGGCTAAAAGGAGGGAATGGTATTTCAGGAAACAGGAGGGGCTTTAGAATCAAGAATTAACATGTATTTGGAGTTCTTGGTTTTGTTAAAAGGTTTGTGTGGATACTTATAGATGTGAGAGAAGTTTATTAACTGATTGCTAAATTGGATGTTCAGTTCTTAGCCTCAGTATTTTCCACTTTTACTCTTACATTTAGCAAACCATAGAGTTTACAACATGTCCAGTATACTCGTGTGTGTGTGTTTGAGAAATAAAATTTTCTTAAAACAACACACTTCTACTGTGATGTATTGTTATTTTCCATTTTGTTTCATTGGGGGGGAAATAAAATGAAATTTGGCATAAACTACAAAACTGATTTTAGTACCTACAGGGACTTTAAGTAATCATATATTATTGCTCAGTAGGGTGGTATATCACAGTGAAAGCATGTTTGGAAAGAGTCATCTAGCAGCAGCAAGTCAAACAAATTAGGAGGGAAATTGAAATGAGAACAGTTAGGATTGTAGTTGTAGTAATCTAGGTGTTAGGATGCTAGTTGTCATAATCTAGGTTTGATTTGATGAACCTTTGGACCAGAGTGGTGGCAGTGATAAATAAACAAAAGGACTAAGACATATTGAATAAATGATCTGCAATAATTGATTAAAAAGGGAGAGAGAACACAGAAGAAATAAACTCCTAAGCTGGAATTTAAATGAGTAACTCATTAACCATTAATCTATGTGAAAGAGAAAGTTGGTCAGAAATGAGGAAGAGCAAGAGAGAGAAATTTCATTTTTTAAGATAATACAGTGATATTATTTATCATCCAAATTGGGGTATTGTTAGAGTGAAAGAGGGTGCTATTAGTAATTACACTGGTATAGGAGGTGTGAGTTGGGACTATGCTGGGCTTACTTGGATAGAATGTCAAAAAGCCATGTTGAGTTTCAGGTGACTGAGAATTTACATGGGTGTTTGTATAGCAGTTGGGAATATAGAAGCAGAGCGTGGGGTTAGAAATAAACATTTCTTATATTGAAACCCCAGATTTCTTAGTGGACATAATCATAGAAGAGAAAACAGAAAAGCCTACAAACGGTTTGCAAAATTGTAGCTGAAGTTCTTTAATCCCTCTTTTCTCCAAGAATCTGGCTTTCATGCTAACTTCACCACTCCTTTTGACCCTATTTTTAGAGAATGTGGGTAAAGATCGAGGTTTTATGGACTTACTGACTATCACCCTAAAGTGTGTGGCTTTTGAGTTTTCAAGAATTAAGGAATTCCATTACTTGTGACTCAGAAGAAAAGTCTCCCCTTTTTATGCATAAAATCCTGTCTTTATACATTTAAAATTCTGGATTCCATAAGGTTGTCCTACTTCAATTTAAGAACCCCTGAGTACTCTAAGAGTATTTGTGTATTTTGCTATGCCATTTAGAATTATGTGGCCTACATAATGATACTGCACTTCTAGATGTTTCTAGATGTGTCCTCCAAGACTTTGCTCATTCTGTTATTTAAATAACAACCATTTTCATACTTGTGAAGTATTTTTATTAAAAAAATGCTTCTGAAGAGACATTACTGAAAGCAAAGTTTATGTGTGAAGGAACTATTTTAAACATAAACCTTGTGAGTTTAGGTTGCATTATTCTACAATAAAGTTCTACAGTAGAACTTATATTTTATAATAAAATATTTTATGCTGTCTAGTCATTACTGTAGCTCTCTAGTAACAGCCACAGTTAGGAGGACAAAAAGGAACTAACAAAGTGTAGATAAAGAATAGGGCTGGCGTGCTGACGTCTGTAAATCTCAGCACTTTGGGAGGCCGAGGCAGGTGGATCACCTGAGGTCAGGAGTTCAAGACCAGGCTGACCAATATGGAGAAACCTCATCTCTACTTAAAATACAGTAAATTAGCTGGCCTTGGTGGTGCATGCCTGTAATCCCAGCTACTTGGAAGGCTGAGGCAGGAGAATCGCTTGAACCTGGGAAGTGGAGGTTGCGCTGAGCCAAGATTGTGCCATTGCACTCCAGCCAGGGCAGTAAGAGTGAAACTCCATCTCAGAAAAAAAAAAAAAGTCTGTCTGTAATCCCAGAATTTTGAGAGGCTGAGGTTGGAGGATTGAGCTAACCCAGCAGTTCAAGACCAGTCTGTGTAACACAGTGAGACTGCCATCTCTACAAAATAACAAAAAATTAGCCAAATGTGGTGTTACACGCCTGTAATCATGGCTACTCGGTAGTCCGAGGCTGGAGGGTTGCTCGAGCCCAAGATTTCAAGGCTGCAGTGTGCAGCCTGTGGGGGAACCAAAAAAGTGCAATCCTGTCGTGTGCTCAGAGGACAGAGAGCTAAACATTTGGCAAACAGTATTTTAAATACTGTCATACTGATTTTTTTCCCCCTCACTTTCTCAAAGACCAATGATTTTATTTTGTATTGGTTAACTGAAGGAAAGAACTAATACATTTCTGTAGTATTTCTTAACGTGGACTATGTTATTAAACATTATAGTAGGTTAAAGGTATTTGCATAAATTTATTCAGAAAACTACAAAATTGACAATTTTTTTCTCTCAGGGCTCTGCTGATCCTCTAAATAGTGCTTTCCATTTGACCTACAACATGGTTTTGAACTTACTGCGCGTAGAAGAAATTAATCCTGAGTACATGTTGGAAAAATCCTTCTACCAGTTTCAGCATTACAGAGCAATTCCAGGAGTAGTAGAGAGTAAGTATAAAATACTATAACGGCTTAGTGTAGCTAGGAGATTAACTAGCAGAGTGTCTGCATTATTGGCTGCTTTGGCTGCATTATTGGCTGCTTTTTTTTTTTTTTAATAAGGTAAATTTTGGTTCGTACATAATGGACTGCACAACTGTAGTCTGGTCATTGTAACTGAATAGAACATTTCAAAATGAAGGAAGGAAAACCCTGGCAGGAAACTTTTCTGTAGTTGGCACAAATTTAGTATAATTCTTATCTCATGCATATATATCATATAACTCATGGTTCTGAACAATGAAATAACACAAAATCTAATATATTAAAACTTGACCTATAAGAAGCATGTGTTTATTAGTCTTGTCCTTTCACCATTTCTCGTGAAATATTCACATAAGCCTGTGGATGTTTCAAGAAAAATGAAAAATAATGCTTTAATTTGGATTAGCGTTTAGCTTTTTTTTGGAATTTTCAATTCTTAATATTAAGATAATGCTTACTATGTTCAAGTGGAATTGTACATTGATTCTTACTTTAGAGGATAGTACAGCTGATGATCATAAGAGCTGATTAAAAGCTAAAATGGAGGCAGCGTTTTAAACTACTGGTTTTCACTTGAATGTGAAAAAAATAAACCACTGGTTTGGATAAATCTTATTAAAAAATTGTTCATAGTCATTGCAAAAAGGAAGAAAATGTGACAAAAGATACAGAGGAAAATTAAAATCATTTGTAGTCTCACACAGAAATAGCTACCCAACCACTGTTAACACTTCGTAGTTTTTCTATTTTGTTTTATGAATAAGAATGCTTTTTAAAGGCAAAATAAGATGTGAAGTTTTTGTAATAATGATAATTGTAATGATAATGCTTATAATTAATATCATTTGTTAAATATTTACCTGTGCCTAGCCTTGTATTAAATGCTTTGCATGTACTAGCTCACTGATTCAGGCTTTTAAAGTTTTAATTTTGACTGGATGTGATGGCTCATACTTGTAATCCTAGCACTGAGAGGCCGAGGCAGGCAGATCACTTGAGGTCAGGAGTTTGAAACCAGCCTGGCCAACATGGTGAAACCCCATCTCTACTAAAAATACAAAAAATATTAGCCAGGCATGTGGCAGGCACCTATAATCCCAGCTACTTGGGAGGCTGAGGCAGGAAAATTGCTTGAACCCGGGAGGCGGGGGTTGCAGTGAGCCAGGATTGTGCCACTGCACTCCAGCCTGAGTGACAGAGTGAGACTTCATCTCAGAAACAAAAAATTTTAATTTCAAAAAAGCGTGATTTTTAATAACTCAGTATTTCCATTTTATAACTGTATCATGATTTATTTAACGAGACAAATTTGGGATTCCTTTCTATCATGATTATATAGGACAATCCCACTCTTATTTTACTTTATTTTATAAAGATGGGGTCTTGTTCTGTCACCAGGCTGGAACGCATCACAACTCACTGCAGCCCCGACCTCCCATGCTCAGTTGATCCTCACAGCTTAGCTGGGACTACAGGCCTGTGCTGCCATGCCTGGCTAATTTTTGTATTTTCTGTAGATACAGGGTTTCACTATTAATAAAGTGATGAGAATAGATGTAGTAACCCCTTTAATTAAAAAAAAAAAGATGACAATTTTTAAAAAATGTGAGCTGGATGGTCTTAACACTCACCTTTAGTAAACTTCCATAAGCAAGTTTTTGAATATTTTTTTAAAAACCTTATAACATGACAAATGTATAATTTCAAATTACATTGCATTTTGTTAATTTCTCATAAAAGTAGTTAGTAATGCCCTTCGTGTTTGGCTGATAAACTATGGTCTCAGGAAAGAGAAAAGTATGATTCTAGTCTCAGAGAACTGCATTTTTTAAAGAGCTATAAATCTCCCACTGAAAATTACATTAATAATAAAAAAAGACTAATAAGGTTTAAATACACTTTGGATTTGGCATTGAATTAAGGAAGCGTTAAAATCAGATTAAATTGGAAGGAAATTTATTAATTCTACCTCATATCATGGAAATTTCAGATACTGTCATTAAAAAAAAGGTGAAAGATTGCAAGCTGGTTTCATACTTAAAAGGAAATAAACTTTAAAGTATTTCTTCTAAGCAATTAGCGCAAAGTCATGCATGAGTAGGAAAATTATACATACAACACAACCAGCAGTTAGACTGGTTTGGAGACTGAATAACCAAGTGAAACAGAAGTGTATATTGGTGCACCTATCTTTGTTTTTTGTTTTTGTTTTTTCTTTTTACATTCTGACAATCAGTAAATTCCTTTTTAAAAGTATCCCTGGTACAGTAGAGGATAGAGGGGAAACTCCCAAGTGTTACCCTGTGTTTTTTTAAGCCTGTTTTCTGACTTCTGGCTGGGCCCAGAGATTTTTCAATAGGATTTAGAGCAAGATTCTACTACTTACTCAATGAATGTAAACATTCCATTTCTCTGAGAAATTAAAAAGAAAACCTTTTACCTGAGGATTGGGAGCCCCTTTAAATTTTCAGGCCAAGAAAGTCATTTAAAATAAGTAACAGAAGTCAAGTTTCAATTGTCCTAACCTTGGAACTAAATAATTACCTTTGAAACCGCTTGCTATGTGCACTCTAGTCTGATGCCAGTCACTAACCGCAGTTACTTCTGTTAACCAATGAGAATTCCTGACACCTTTTGTAATCTAGCCCCTCCTTTGATTCATCCCTTTTTCTTTGGAAACTTGAGCCCCTCTGTCTCCAGAGTACTCCCCAAACTTAGAAGTGTGTCTCTGGCTGCAGTCCTCAACCTTGACCCACATAAACTGTTAATTTTGCCTCCGTTTCTTCCATTTAGGTAGACATTTCCATCCCATGTTCTCTGTCTCCTCAGTCTCCAGCTTTTGTGTTTTGTTTTTTCGGTGTGGTTCTGACTTCCCGTTTAAAAGGATTGTAAGTGACATGATCTTTGCTCACTGGTGTTGCCTCTGTATACTTGTATCTACTTGGAATTGAATTATCCCTGCACTGCTCTACCTCTGGTTTTAAAGGGGCAAGCTCTGTTTTTCTAACCTTCTGAAACCAGTAAGTGAAAATACTATCAAAAGTATAACATACTTTTTAATGGAAGAGGTAGGAACGTGAGTGGTGAAAGAGAATTAAGGGAATTGAAACACCACTAGTACAGTTTGCAGAGCTGAGAGTTGTGATCAAACAGAGCATGTAGTGTAAGAGAATACATCCTGAATGGAGTTCATTCTTATTTTCACTCATTACTTGGAGGAATATATGTCTTTGGTTGCGTATACTACTAGCGCCTTTTCAAGGCTCTGGTATTATTCTTACCACCTTAAAATATACCAAAATTAAAATGTGGACTATTGTCTTTTGAAGTGTAGAATTGATAGAATGTTTATAAGATTATAACATATGGCTCACATAAATGAGATGTTTTTCATTTTGATTTATCAAATCAACTACATTTTTCAGTGAGCCATGAAAGTAGAAGTCCTTGGATTTTACTCTGCCCTTACTGAAAAGAAAAATGCATACTTAATTTTAGATTTTTTGTTTAATTTCATTAATAATGCTAGTGGTAATAGGAAGAGCTGTGCAGTTAGATGAGGGTTTGAATCAGGGCTACCTGGGCCTTAGTTTGTTTATGAAGTTGGGATAATATCCAGTTCATCCAAGTTGTAAGAATTAAGTGAGATAATCTATGTTAAATGCTCAGTAAGTGCTTAGTGTAAAAACTAATAGTATTGCCATAGAGCAGTAAAGCAACCTGTGCTTTTACTTGTAAAATTTGCTCAGTTCTGAGCATGGCATTCATTTCTCGGTCACTCACAGGTTTATCTATTGTATTCACTATTATACACTGATTATATGCTATAAATATGTCATTGTAACCACCATCTCCCATCTTCCTCAAAAGGAAGAAATTGGTTACAAACTGTCTTAAGAGTTTAGGGGCATATTTTACGTGGTATCTTCTGAAATTCTGAGGCTTTCCTATGGCAGTGACTGTGGGGTCTTCTCATTTGCACTGTAGTTAAACCAGCTTCTTATACCGAAGTTCCTCAATTATCTGATTGGGATGGAAGAGGTGCTATCCTTACATTAAGTTAATTGGCTTCATAGTCACAGTCTCACAAGTAAGTTGCCTCATTAATTTATGTCTTTGTTTTCTAATTTGTTACATGTATATTATCAATTTTGAAAGACATAAATGAAAACTTTTTTTTTTTAACATGAGAAAAGATTAGAGACTGATTTTTGCTTGTTTAATTTGTAGGGAAAATGAAAGCAGACTGCACTTAAAGTTAAAAACTTTCTAGAGTGGTATGTGGCTATAGTTAGAATCCTAGATATAAAATAAATGTGACTTCTTAAAATATCTTTCAGACTTTTCACTCATTAGTTAAATAGTCTGAGCACAGAAGTGATTTGCAGTGTTATAAAAAATACGTCTCCCTGGATGCTTTCCTATTATCCCACATAGATACTCCCTTATATCATTTTCTTTTTTTTCTTTTTTATGCTTATATGACTAGCAGATATCATTTTCTTAAATTCCTCCTGTCAGTGCTGCCTTTAGTGCTCCCCTGGTTCCCACAAATATAATGTTATATGTAACTCTGGGCAGGACAGCAGGATCATCATTTTGGTGTGCAAATATGTGAAATGAAGACGTTAGTCTGTCAGATATTCTTTTATAGGGTTTAATTTTTTTTTCCTGATAATGTTTACTGCCATGATTGTTATGCATAGTATTCTAGTCTTTAATGACTGAAATACAGCTCCTGTAAGCAGTGATGCCGTTCATCTAAAAATGACCAGGATGATGCAATATGCCCAAGGTAGTACAAAAGACTAGAACTTAGAGCTCTAGGAACAGTCAGTGAAAAGGTTGATGATAATAACAAACATAATAATAATACAGTAGCAATCTCCCTTCTGTTTACTATGAGCTATACTGTTAGCTAAGTACATTCTGTGTCTTTTGTCAGTCCCTAGTGAAGCTTTGTGGGGATATGTGTACTACTGTTACACTCATTTCCTAGATTAAGAAACTGAAGCATGCAAATTACATAGAGCAGTTTGATACAGATCAGTGGAGTAGAATTGTGAGTCCAGAAGTAAACTTATACATCTATTGTCAATTGATTTTTCAACAAGTAGTGCTGAGACAACAGGATTGCAACATGCATAATAAAGTTGCACCCTTACCTCACACCATATACAAAAATTAACTCAAAATAAATGAAAGTTCTTAATATAAGAGCTAAAAATTTTAAACTCTTAGAAAAAAATACAGGTGTGACTTTACATAATTTTGGATTTGGCAGTGATTTCTTACCTATGACACCAAAAGCATGAACAATAGAAGAAAAAAATAAATTGGATTTTACCAAAATTTAAAACTGTGATTGGTATGTATTTGTCTATGGTTTTTGTCTTATAATTTTTATACCTTTGTTATATATAGTCTTGTTAAAATGTTGAGGCACTTTAGGCCTTAGAAATAGGCCTTAGTAGGCCTTAAAAATTAGACTTGTTTTTTTTAACCTAGTTTTAAAAATTTTTTTAAGGCAAGGTTTTTTTTCCTTTTTATTTTTTGGTCTTTTTGTCTTGGATCTGTTCATAAAAATTTTTTTTTGACTTATTTTGTCTTACTATAGGTCATAAGGCCACCATTTTAAAGGGGATTCTGTCTTCTATCTTGGATGAAGAAATGTTATATATAGAGAGACCCAAAATTTTTAAATAAATGGGCTTTGTTGGGTTTTTTTTTTACTCTATTAGTATTAGATTATGTATAGTTTTTGTTAAATTATATAGTTGTGAATTATGTCCATCTAATTAAAAGTTTCTTTGAAAGATCCAGGAGGACAGGATTTGGGGAACTTTTGCATAGCCAAGTATGAAGAGACTTATGGGAAGGTAAACAAAAATTTATCTGTGTGTCAAGGAAGATGGGGACAAAAGCTCTTGTGTTTGGGACGTTTTTAGACTTTGTCTTACATATTTTTTTCATCTATTTAAAAAAAAATTTTTTGTAATAAACTGAAAATATGTTTTTTTTTTTTTTAGTTTTGTGAGCTACTCACACACACAAAAAATAATCAGACCTAAAGAGGAAGTTGTAGAAATTTCAGTTTGTTAAAATTTTTGGAGGCCCTAACTGTTGACTAGTGGCTAGACTTGTGACTAGTGTCTAAAATTTTGGAGACCTTAGCTTCTGACTAGTGGGGGTAGGGTTGGGGGCAGTCTTGGGGACTGAACTCTCAACCTCTGAGATCTGATGCTATCTCCAGGTGGATAGTGTCAAAATTAAATTAGGGGACACCCAGCTGGTATCCATTGCATGGTGTGTGGAGAAAAAAAAAAAGTCTTCACACATTGAGTCACAGAAGGCTTCTGTATTAGTTACTGTTATGAGACATAAAAAATACAAAAAATACTGGGCAGGTGGCCCACGCCTGTAATCCCAGCACTTTGGGAGACTGAAGCAGGTGGATCACTTGAGGCCAGGAGTTCAAGACCAGCCTGGCCAATGTGGCCAAACCCCATCTCTACAAAAAATACAAAAAAATTATCCACGAGTGATGGTGCACACCTGTAATTCTAGTTACTTGGAAGGCTGAGGCAGGAGAATCGCGTGAACCAGGAGGCAGAGGTTGTAGTGAGCTGAGATTGTGCCACTGAACTCCAGCCTGGGCAACAATAGCACAAGACAGTCTCAAAAAAAAAAATAAAAATAGGTAAAATAACACTTTCTTTGTTTTGTTTTGTTTTGTTTTTTGAAGACAGGGTCTCACTCTGTTGCCCAAACTGTAGTGCATTGGCACAGTCATAGCTCACTCACTGTAGTCTCAACCTCCTGGGCTCAAGGAATCCTCCAACCTCAGCCTCCCAAGTAGCTAGGACTATAGGTATGCACCATCACACCAACCTAATTTTTTATTTTTGTAGAGATGGGATCTCACTGTCTTTCTGAGGCTGGTCTTGAATTCCTGAGTACAAACTGTCCTCCTCCTGCCTCAGCCCCTCAAAGTTGTTGGGATTATGTGTGTGAGCCACTGTGCCTAGCTGAAAAAACACTTTTAAGTGTTTCTTAGAACACATTACCTCAAAAGAACGCCTTTTTTTCCTTCTTTACCTGATAGAATGGTCCTAAGACCAGGGCTACAACTACAAATGCTAAAAAAGATAATTCCTAAACAGAAAACTGTAATTATATTTTAACCCTTTTATCAGAATTTCTTAGAGCCTGATAGGGTGAATTGTACCTTCATCCCATCTGACAAAGTAGACTAAAAATCAATACAACTATTTGCCTAATTGTAAAAATGGCACTAGTTCTACACCTGTATAACATTACAACATCTAAATAGAGATACAAAATGGAGAAGGAAGCTGTTAGGCTACTCTTGCTGCCTAAAATCTAGACCAACATTGTTACCAATTCTAATGTCCTTTCCATAGCTTTAAAAATAAGAAAAAGGGTATTTAAAAGCTAGAGACTGTATAGGCCGGGTGCGGTGGCTTACACCAATAATTCTGGCACTTTGGTAGGCCAAGGCAGGTGGATCACTTGAGGTCAGGAGTTCGAGACCAGCCTGGCCAACATGATGAAACCCTGTCTTTACTAAAAATACAAGAATTAACTGGACATGGTGGCACATGCCTGTAGTTCCAGCTACTTGAGAGGCTGAGGCAGGAGAATTGCTTAAACCTGGGAGAGGCAGAGGTTACAGTGACCCAAGACCAAGACTGTCAAAAACAAACAAAAAAGGCTATAGATTTTTTAAATGGCATTACACATTTTAAAAATCAATATTAATACCTCAAAAGAAGCTCAAAACAAAAAAAAAATTATCTCCTAGTTCAATTATACCAAATGCCTAAAAATATAAAATATATTTGCCAAGATCACTCCTTTTAAAACAGACAAGATCAAATAAAAGCCTACAAATCTGCATGGCCTGTCTCTATGTCTCTAAACACAGAGACATAGTCATACCATTTAATGGTTGACTGAACTAATTAATGACTAAATACAATTCTAATATGCCAATAACTTTGAAATTATATATTATGAGATCCATATTAAAAAATTAGGGTGTGGCCTGTAATTTATTGATGAATTTGTTTTTGTCTATGGTTCCTGGTTTATAACTTCCATAGCCCCTGTTAGTCTTTTGTTATAATGTTGGGTCAGAAGCGGATCCCAAAAGATAGAATCTCTCTCTGACCTTCTGCTGCCCTCCTTTCATCTGCTGCTTTTTCTTCCCAAGGTAGCAATTGTCTCTAGTCTTTCTGTTTTGGAGACAGACATAAAAAAATTCTCTAACCTACCTTGTCTGATTTTAGGTCACAAGACACCCATTTCAAAAGAGGTCCTGCCTCATTCCTTGCAGGAAGAAATGCTATACAGACAGGCAAAAAAAAAAAAAAAAAAAAAATCTTAATGGACAGATCTTGTTGGTTTCCCCACTCAGTCTATTAGTGTTAGATCATAACCAATGACATTTCTACGCAGTTGTCAATCATGTCTCTCCAATAAAGCCTCCATAAAAGGCACAGAGGACAGGGTTTGGGGAGCTTTTGGATGGCTAAACGCACAGAGACTTACAGGAAGGTAAACAAAAACCTCAACTACTTTTGCACCGACATAATAGGAAGAAAAACTATGTCTTCGGTATAATTTAAATGAGATGTGTAACTTTGATTTTGTACATGTGTTCTACTTACAGAGGTAAAGAACTCAGAAGAACAGTATAATAAAATAGTAATTCCCAATGAAGAAAGTGTAGTTATCTATTATAAGATTAGACAACAGCTTGCCAAATTGGGTAAAGAAATTGAAGAATATATTCACAAACCAAAATACTGCTTACCTTTTCTACAACCAGGTCGTTTGGTAAAGGTATGTCATTGTTTCTTCATAAAATACTTGAATATTTCAATATTTTAAAATATTTTTATTAAACATTGTAATTTTTTTTATCTTGATAAAATGCTTCCTGCTGCAATAGTTGATCTATATTAATCATATTATTTTACCTGTTTCACATGGCACTAGCTTAGGAGCTTATGCAAAGGCTTTTTAATCACTGGTTTTTATTCTGGAGACTAAATTGAAGTACATAGTTTTGGAATTAACATATAAAGTATTTCTAGTTATGAAATACTAACTAAAAATAAGGCAATTTTAAGTTCTGGATGAATTTATTAGATATAAAAAATTTGTATCCTTGGAACACACTGTCATTTTCAACATTCATTTGCCAACTGAGAGATTCCTGTTATTGCTGTTCTAGGGGCCTATGAAACTTGGCATTGATTTTTTTTTTCCTGCAGGGTCAATAATTTAGCAGTGCTCTTTCAAAAGATACTTTATCAGAAAATTCAGAAAGCTTTATTAGCCTAGAATTTAGGTGTAAACAACTGAAATTGCCTTGTAGATATACATTTGATTCTTGCTTAATTGCTTTTCTTTCTTTTTAGGTAAAAAATGAAGGAGATGACTTTGGCTGGGGAGTAGTGGTGAATTTCTCAAAAAAGTCAAATGTTAAGGTAAACTGTTGTCTTTAAATTAGAATGGTATATCAATTTTTAGTGAAATGTTTTTTCAGGCTTATGAAATCATTCTAAGAAGAAATAGTATTACCTGAAGAGAAGCAGTGATAAATTCTGTCAAAGGAATTAATTTTTGGAATACACCTGGCTAATTTTTGTATTTTTAGTGGAGTTGGAGTTTTGCCATGTTGGCCAGGCTGGTCTCAAACTCTTAGCTTCAGGTGATCCACCTGGCTTTACCTCCTAAAGTGCTGGGATTATAGGTGTGAGGCACTGTACCTAGCCAGTCCTTTATATTTTCTATGTATCACCTCAGCCATGAGAAAACTATTAAATGGTGGTGGTGCTTTCCTTCTACTCCCTAAATCCCCCGTAAGGTTAACTGGAAAGAGTATCCTTTATTTAAGCCTCTCCAACAGCTATTAAATTCTCTTTTTGTGTGGAGTTGGAAGTATAACTGAATGCTAAATACAGTGCTTTAATGGACATTTATGTAACCCAAGATGGAAAAGCTAGCATGCCTTTGCCAGTTTACTCATTCTACAAATTGTCTATAAGAGAATTTTGCTTGGGCAGAATATTTTTACCCGTTCTGAAGTGCTACAGATTCCTTTCACTCTAGGTTTTACATTTTTGTTTCTTTTTTTTTTTTAAACAGTTCTATGGAGATGATATTCACACACTGTTTAATTTGCCCAGTTAGAGTATATGACTCAGTGACTTTTAGTATATTCGCAGATATGTGCAACCATCAGTCACCACAGTCAATTGTAGAATATTTTTATCATCTCAAAAAGAAATCTATGTCATTCACCTGTCCTTCCATATCCACCAGAAATAGAAGAAATTTCCTTCTGTTTCTGGTGTGATTAGTGTTTTTTTCATGAAAGATAACAAATATTTCTTATTGAGATGATCATGTGATTTTTGCTTTTCTATTTTGTATTCTGATATGATATATTACATTAACTGATTTTCAGATGTTAACATGACTGGATTTCTGAGGTAAATCCCACTTTGTCATGATACATTATTCTCTCTATGTATTGGGATTCAGTTGATAGTATGTTGTTAAGGATTTTTAATGCCAGTATTCATAGGAAATATTGAGGGTTTTTCATGCCAGTATTAATAGGAAATGTTGGTCTGTAGTTTTATTGGTGACATCTTTGTTTGGGTTTGGTATTAGGGTAATGCAGGCCTCAGAATGAGTGAGGAGGTGCTCCCCTTTTCTTCCACTTTTTGGAAGAGTTTTTAAAAAACTGGTGTTAAATTTTGATTTTTTTCCCCTCAACATCTTCATGACATTCAGAACTTAAGATTTGGTAGAACTTGGCAGTAAGACCACTTCAGCCTGGGCCCTTCTTTATGGGCAGTTTACTAAGAGGTTAGTAAGTCAGTCTCTACTTGTTATGTCATGTTCTTCAGATTGTCTGTAATTTATTGATATGTAATTACTCATAGTATTGTTTTGTAATCCTTTTTAATCCTTTTTATTTTTGTATGGGCATTAGTATTATCTCTTTCATATCTCAGCTAGTAGTTTAAATCCTTTGTCTAGGTAAAGTTTGTCAATTTTGTTAATCTTCTCAATGAGGTTTTGGTTTTACTGATTTTTTTTCTTCTCTTAGATTTCTGTCTCTATTTCATTAGTTTATGCCCCATCTTTTTAATTTCCTTTCTTCTGGCTATAGGTAGAAGATTAGGTTATTAACTTGAGATACCTCTTCTTTTTAAATAGAACTTTTACAATTACAAATTTCCCTCTACAGGTGCTTTAGCTGTATTCCATAAATTTTAGTATATTTTATCATTTTTATTAATCTCAAAAGTATTTTCTGATTTCCCTTTTGATTTCTTCTTTAACCCATTTGTTATTTAGGAGAGTGTTAATTTTCACATACTTGTTAATTTCCCAAATTTTTGTCTTTTTTATTTCTAATTTTATTTTTGTTAAGAATGTACTTGGAATTGTTTCAGTAGTTTTGAGTTGTTCTAAGTTTGTTGAATGGCCTGACATGGTCCATCCTGCAGAATGTTCCATGTGCAGTTGAGAAGAATGTGTATTCTGCTGCTTTAAGGTGGGGAGTTGTATAGATATTCTTTAGGTCTAGTTGGTTTAGAACTTTTTTTAGAGTGTTGTTCATGTCTTCGACTTCTTTCTTTGCATTCTGTCTGATCTATGTATTGAAAGTAGAGTATTGAAATCTCGTACCTATTGCTGTATTGTCTATTTTTCTTTTCATTTCTGTCAGTTTTTGCTACATGTGTTTTCAAGCTCTGGTAAAGTGTATTTTGTTTGATATCAGCATAGCTATTTGAGCTTTCTTTCGATTATTCTTTGCATAATATTTTTTTCCACTTTTAAATTTTCAATCTTGTTTATGTCAGTAAATTTAAAGTGTGTATCCTGTACACAGCATACACAGTAGTTGGATTTTGTTTTTTTAATCCAGTCTGAAAATCTGTGCCTTTTTTTGGATTGCTTAATCCGTTCACATTTAGTTTCATTACTGATAGAGTTGGATTTGTGTCTGCCATTTTAATTTTTGTTTTTCTGTGTCTTGTGTCTTTCTCTTCTTTTATTGCTTTCTTTTGCATGTTGTGAATTTTTTCTAATGTGCCATTTTAATTTTTAAAATGATTTTCTGTACATACACATTTATGTACATGTGTGTATGTATGTATGTATATAGTGAGAGAGAATGAATGTTTGTTTCATTGCAACAAACATTCAACAAACATGCAACAAACATTTCAACAGCAAATGTTTGTTTGCTGGAGCTTTCCATATACATATTATTAGAATAAACTTTAGAGTTACACTGACTTCATTCTAATGTGATATAGAGGTGTTATTTCTGTAACGCTCTATTCCATTTTCTCTCTTTTTTTTTGGTATTATTGTTATGCATATAACATCTGTAAATGTTACAAATCCAGCATTACTGTATTATGATTAATACTTTATGTACTTTTTATTACTTTTTAAAAAAAATTTATTTTATTTTTGAGACAGATTCTCACTCTGTCGCCCAGGCAGGCTGGAATGCAGTGGTGCAATCTCAGCTCAGTGCAACCTCTGCCTTCCAGGTTGAACTGATTCTCCTGCCTCAGCCTCTCAAGTAGCTGGGATTACAGGCTCACTTCACCACGCCCAGCTAATTTTTTTATTTTTAGTAGAGATGGAATTTCACTGTGTTGGCAGACTGGTCTCAAACTCCTGACCTCAGGTGATCCGGCTGCCTCGGCTTCCCAGAGTTCTGAGATAGAGGCGTGAGCCATCATGTCTGGCCACTTTTTATTACTTTTAAAGCTTATAGAAGAAAGGAAAGCAAGTGTGTATATACAGCTTTTGTTATATTAACCTTCATATTTATCATTTTTGGTTCTATTTGTTCTTGTGGATTCAAGTTATTATCTAAGAGTTACTTCCTTAGCCTTATACAGTTTTACTCCCACCTACCTCCATTGTGCTGTTACTGCCAGGATACTACATTTTGATATGTTACAGGCTCAATAATACAATGTATACATACTGTTTTATACAACTGCTTTTTAAATCATTGAAGAGAAAAAGACATTTATTTCTATCTTTTATAATTGCATAATTACCTTTACCGTTGTTCTTTTTTTTTAAATGTAGTTTCAAATAAATATCTAGTATTACTTGGTTTTAGCCGGCATAACTTCTTTTTATGTTTCTTGTAAGGTAGGTCTGCTAGAAACAGATTTTCTCAGTTTTTAGTCTGTCTGAGAATGTCTTTTTTTTTTTGCTTTCATTTTTGAAAGTTAACTCTGCTGGATATAGGATTCTTGATTAACAGTTGTTTGTTTTTTAATTTGAATATGCCAACTCATTGCTTTCTGGCCTCCGTTGTTCTGCTGAGAAGTTTTTGCTGTCAGTCTTCTTGAAGTTCCCCTGTGGGAGATGAATCTTTTTTTCACTTTCAAGATTTTCTCTTTGTGATTTGCCTTTCTGCATTTTTATTATGATAAATGTATCTGTATAGAAAGTGACTGAACTTCTTTGCCTTTATCTTACTTGGACGTTATTGAATTTTCTGGCTATGTAGATGAATTTTTTTTTTTCCAGTAAATTTGGAGAAGTTTTCAGCCACTATTTCTATTTCTGTTTTTGATTTGTTATTTTTAGAGATAGGGTCTTACTCTGTCACCCAGGTTAGAGTGCAGTGGTTCAATCATGGCTCACTGCAGCCTCAAGCTTTTGGGCTCAAGCAGTCCTCCCACCTCAGCCTCCTGAGTAGCTGGGACTGCAGGTGTGCACCACCTTGCCTGGCTAACTTTAAACAATTTTTGTAGAGACCAGGTCTCATTATATTGTCCAGGCTGGTTTCAAACTCCCAGGCTCAAGCAGTCCTCCCACCTTAGTCCCTCAAAGTGCTGGGATTACAGGTATGAACCACTGTGCCCAGGCCATTATTTCTTTGAATATTTTCTGCTCCTTTCTCTAAGTCTCTCCTCTGGAACTCCCATTATGGGTATGTTGCACTTATTGGTGTCCTATATTTCTCTGAGGCTTGGTTCATTTTTATTTGTTTGTTCTTGCTCTGTTCTTTGGATTGCATAATCTTTGTCAATAGTCTGTCTTCAGATTCACTGGTAATATTATCTGACAGTTCATATCTACTCTTGGGCCCATCCTCACTTCAGTAAATACACTTTTGAACTCCAAAATTTGCTTTTGGTTTCTTTTTACACTTTGTACTTCTTCATTGATATGTTCTATTTGATACAACATCATTATTGTACCTTCTTTTACTTCATTATTTCCCTTGACTCTTTGAATATATTTATAATAGCAACTTTTAAGTCTGTTTAGCCTAACATCTGGTCACTATTATAGGCCATTTCTGTTGCCTGCTTGTTTTTCTTGTTCTATGGGTCATAACTTTCCTGTTTCTTCACATGTCTCTTTTTGGATAATATATTGTAGTAACTCTAGGTATTCCCTCCCTGCTCCCACCTCTTGCAGGCTATTGTTGTTATTTGCTTGTTTATTTATTTAGTGTTGAGCTGGACTATTTGATTGAAGTGTGTTCTGTCTACCTCTTAGCCCCTATAATGTTTAGCCTTTTAGTTTGTTTCTAGGGTAGAGTAGGAGGTCACAGCTGTGGCTATGCCCACAGTCACCCTGAGGTGACAGTGGTTTGGACACAGGTCTCTTTTTATACCTTTCTCTAGGCAAACCCAACTGTAAAGCTCTACTAGCAGGAGGGCTCCTTCCGTTATCATTTTTAAAACAAGGTTCTCTTCTGCAAACTATCTGCTGTACGGTTTAGCTTGTATCTTCAATGGATACAGATCTACCAATTATATTTTACCACAGCCTCTGTTATTTCTGAAAGTTATCTTAGGCTTGAATTTCCTTGGCTCTGTTACAAAGGAAATCTGGTCCTTTGGGAAGATACTAAGAGTTGTCTGTTTTAAGGCATATTTCTTCCCCCAAGCAAAATCTCGGAGTCAGAATTCTAAAGCTGGGGGGAGGGACAGTGCACACTTTTCTCTGAGTGACATTCCCGCTTTAGGAGCCATGGGATCGGTGGAAAGTGGGGGTGGTAGCCTCAGGTCTTTTCATCTTGCCTCTCTCAACATGGACCCATTGCCTTAGAAACCAGGAGAAGGGCTGTTGGGTCCCTTTTTCTCAGCAGCACCACACCAAGACAGAACCTGTGGCCAATCAGTAGAGGCTAGGTAGCCTCTTCCTTTCAGCCTCACTTGCAGAGGATTTAGCAGCAGCAACAAGTAGGTGGGATGAGGAGGAGAAATGTTGACATCCTGCCCCTCCTAAAAGTTAGCTGTCCCCAAACAAGAGCTGCAGGGATACTGAGCCCTTCTGTATTTTTGGCTTCACCAGTCTGGTGTTTCTGTTTCAGTGAACTGGAAGAGTGAGGGAGGGAGCAGTCTTGGTTCAGATATCAAAGACTTTACTGAATTTTAGATTTTTTTTATTAGATCTTCATTTGATATATTCCCTTAGGACTATTTCCAGAAACTTTAAATGGTTGGTTTTTCATAATTTTTTCCAGTTGCTGGGGAGCAGGCTTGTGGATCACACTGTCAAAGTATGCATGCATACACACACACACACACACACAC
>PVKP010017156.1:0-46709 GCA_004027715.1 Plecturocebus donacophilus
TTCTTATTATCCACCTTCTGAAGCCTGATTCTGTGAGTTCATCACACTCATCCTCCATCAGGTCATGTTCTCTTGCTGATGAGGAGCTGCGATCCCCTGTAGGAGGAGAGGCATTCTGATTTCGGGTGTTCTCAGTCTTTTTGCACTGGTTTCTTCCCATTTTTGTGGATTTATCCACCTGTCGTCTTTGTAATTGCTGCCTTTCAGATTGGGTCTCTGAGTGGACGTCCGCCTTGTTGGTGATGAAGTTTTTTCTGTTTCTTAGTTTTCCTTCGGGGGGCGCCCCTTCCCCACAGAGCTGGGCCTTCCCGGGTTCAGCTGTGCTTCTCAGTCCTCAGCGCTTCCAATTGTTGTTCTCCTTGTGGGGATGGGACCAGTGGAGCCCGACTAAAAGGGCACCACCCAGTCCCGCACACTCCGCACCAAGAAGTGCCGTGCTGGCCAAAAGAGTCGCCAAAAGATTCCCTCGCCGGGACTCTCCCAGTCCATGGGCATCAAATATTCGTCTGCAACTGCGGCGTCCACTCGCTCTCTGCGCCCTCACCGCGAGCCACAATCCCGAGCCGCTGCTACGTGGCCATCTTGGATCTCTCCGGAAGGAACGCTTTAGTAAGGCTGCTTTCAACTACCGAGTCAGTTTTTTTTTTCTTTTTTGACACAGGGTCTTGTTCTGTTGTCTAGGCTGGAGTGCAGTGGTGTGATCATAGCTCATTGTAACCTTGAACTCCTAGGCTTAAGGGATCCCCCGGCCTAAGCCTCCCAAGTAGCTGGGAGTATAGGCACATGCCACTGCACTCAGCTTTGCCTACTCACTTTATATATGAATAAACAACAAAACTGGATCTTCCATGAGCAATTGACATAATTATTGAAACACTTTTCATTTTTGTAGAGACAGGGTCTTGCTGTGTTGTCCAGGCTAGTCTCAAACTCTTGGCCTCAAGTAGTCCTTCCAACTTAAAGTGGAAAGTCACTTTCCAACTAAAGTGCTGGGATTACAGATGTGAACCAAGGTATGCAGCAGTTTTTTCTTTTATGCATGATGAGATCATGTGTAATACAATCTTTGGTGTTTCTCAATTTTGCACATTAGATTCACCTGGGGAGCTTTAAAATGCCTGAACCCCATAGAATTCAGATTTCAATTTGTGCAGGGTGAGACTCAAGCACTGGAACTAAAACAAAGAAACAAATCAAGCAAAGCAAAACAAAACCATCAAAAAAACTTGTAAGGGGAACTTATTGTGCAGCCAGTGTTGAAAACCACAGATCTGGTTGAACCATATGAAATTACCAACATAAAAATGGCAATATCATATGGTATAACTGAATAAAAGGATAAAGAAAAGAAAACAGTATGTTTAAAAAAAATGATGTGTTGAGATGGGTGCCTATTTGTAAGTTTATTTGTATTTACCTTTAGATAAATGTGTGTAAATATACAGTTATACATATATGCATTTCTCAATTTTGTACCTTGCTTAATGGGTGTAGATACCGAAAGATAAGAGTAAAACACATATAAGCTGGAAATTCTGGGCCATGAAATAAGAACATGGAAAACCAAATTATGCCAACATGACTTACTTGATCCCCATAAGCATGACGACCTATGATGATGGGTTTTATCCATCCACTCACAAGCCGGGGGATATTTTTGCAGATAATGGCTTCTCTGAAGACTGTGCCACCCAGAATATTTCGTATGGTGCCATTTGGCGATTTCCACATTTGTTTCAACTTGAACTCCTCAACCCTCTTTTCATCAGGGGTGATAGTGGCACACTTGACGCCAACGTTGTATTTTTTTATAGCTTCTGCAGCATCCTTGGTGACCTGGTCGTTGGTGGCATCACGATTCTCTATGCCTAAATCATAGCTTGAAAGAGAAAAATTAGAAGCACATTTTTTCAGACAAACAGGTTATAGTTATAACCTATAACCGCAGTGATGGCATACAGAGCTCACTTTGCAGAAAGTGCAGGTTCCAAGTACACCAAAATCTTCCAAGTTTTAGCATGAGCACACCCTAAACACAGAAGATGGGTGCCAACTAAAAAGAGAACTAAGAGAGGCTGGACTGCTGGGCCGCGCCACCACTTCTCTTGTAGTGGGAAGTTGTCTATCAGGAAACTGAGTGGAAACCATCAAACTCTGCCCTTTGACTCCTGTTTTTCACCATATAGAGGCAATAACGGCCTGGTTTCTCGCCATATGATTAGTATAATTAAGTGTAAGCCTAAGCACCACCTTTTTCCCTTAGTAAATATTGTTCTTTAAAAATAGTGTAAGCCTAAGCACCACCTTTTTCCCTTAGTAAATATTGTTCTTTAAAAATAAAGGAGGCGTGAGGGCTTAAAGGATTTTTTTGTACTTTGGCATTAAAGTGGTGGGAGGTAAAGATGTGACAGCTGATGCCAAAAATGTTAATGACTCCTTCATTAATGCCAGTTAGTCATAAAGTGAACCTTTCCCTATTTTTTTTTTTTTTGAGATGAGTCTCATTCTGTTGCCCAGGCTGAAGTGCAGTGGCATGATCTTGGCTCACTGCGACCTTTGCCTCCTGGGTTCAAGTTATTCTCCTGCCTCAGCCTTCCGAGTAGCTGGGACTATAGGCACCTGCCACCATGCCTGGCTGTTTCTTCAATTCTTGAACAAGTGTTTGTTCTGGAAACAAGCCTACAGTTTATTGGATAAGTAATGGAATCCATCGATGGTTTTGTATACACCAGAGAGTTACAGCTTAATATACACTAACACTAAGATGGCAGGTCATTCAGAGCAGAAAGAATGTTGGTTTTTCAGGGAGCATAGAAAATGACTGCAAAGCTCTATTTGAAGCATGTAATAGTTTGTTAAGAAGCAAGAAAACAAACTGTAACAATTTCTTCTATTCTCCAAGGATTTCAAGAAGAGTTTTTCAGCTCTCAAAACCTGCTGAACTATTAAGCCTCTAGATTTCTTTTTAGTTCCCTTATCTTCCTTTCTTAGATATCCTACCCAACTCATGATGCAAACAAAGAGATAGTAATCTTGACATATTTCCAAACAAAAATCATTCTCAACTGCTTCAACTTGAGATAATTCATATAAATCCAGCAAAGTCATGTCCTTCGTTATCTTCTTGCACAGGAAATGCTGATCCAGTCCCAACTCCAACAAGAAGTATAATCAGCAGTTTTCACGTTCCTAGGAACCATTTCTCAGGAGAAGAATTAACCAGCAAATTAGTAGATTTTTTGCTTGTCTTCTTAACATTTCTAAGGAAAGAAGGAACAAATTGCCCAGTCCACTGTCTAGCCTACATAAAACAAACTATCTGCTCCATTCTCCTCAAAAAGAATCAGTCAGTGATGATAATAATAGCAATTTTGGCAACATTTAAAACTTGTTTGAGCCTCCAAAAATTATTTAGTCTGCAGCCATCAACTTTTTTCCTCCTAGACATAGTGACTCCCCTTTAAAATTCCTCAGGATTCTAAGCTAAAGAGGCTCAAAGCCTCTTTGCAGCTTTTATAAGGGCAAGAACCCTGCAAGTTCACCTATTGTCATGTAAAGTTCTGAAATAGGAATTCCTAAAATGCTTTTTTTTTAAACCTAGTTGGAAGATGTTTTTATGCCTAATTTCCTATATGCCTGGTTCACTTCTCCAAGTATTTATATCTTATCATGATTGCAATATAGACATCAGCAGCTTAGGTTTAGAACAATTAAAAAGAATAATTAATGAAATTATGTGAATTAAATGTCTCCACTCAAATAACAGGTCCTTAGGACAAATTTTGATGACTAATTCTGGGCTGAGGCAAACACACTTAAAGTTGCCAAGAGTTTGGCTGAAATGTGTTGCTCAATACTTTAGTATGTCATTCTTCAGCCACTTTACCTTTTTTAAAAATTCTATCTCTACCTAGTTAAAGGTACAAAGAGAAGAAGCAAGTTTATGAAAAACACAGCAAAAAAAATGAGGGAATTACACAGACTTTTACATCTGTCCCCAAGCGCTTAACACGCAGGGCAAAGGGACACAGGATTTAAGGGAACTTTTGCTGGCAAAGAGGGGTTCAGTTAAGTAACTTCATGAATTCTTTCTGCACTACAATTGTGTGAAAAGGGCAAAAAGGAATGAAAAGGAAACACGTCCATTGATCAAGTAGAGTGATAGAAGATTGAGTTTGAAATGACAAAAATGTCATTAAATGTGTTAACTGCGTTTAGTTTCCTGTTTCTTACATCCTCTCTTATTTTCCTTTTCTCAATACATTGTACTACTCTTAGCCACTGCTTTATTACAAATAAAACCTTCACAGGAAACAGAGGGTTAAAAGAATCTGAAAACAATTCTTTCCCTTATAATTCTTGACTTTTAGATGATAAATCCAGTTTTTCTAGCAGTATGTTAAAATTAAAATAGAAGATTCATCTGAATATATTTAGGTTTAAAAAAGCTTTATTCACAAAACATAGCTATATTGATGTAAAAAAAGCTAACTTCACCTCAAAATATTTTAGATTACATTCTTTTTTTTTCTTACTGTTTCCCCTCCTAACTCCTTTTTTTTTTAAGTGATGGGGTCTCACTCTGTTGCCCAGGCTAGACTTGAACTCCTGATCTCGAGGGATCCTCCTGCCTCTGCCTCCTAAGTAGCCGGGATCACAGGTGTGTATCACCATGCCCAGTCAGATTATACTTTCTGAGTTTGCTACACAGAGGGGTAACTCATTTACCTATGTAGATCCAATTCCACATAGGGAAAAATGAGTTTCTCTTTAATCAATTCCCAGATGATTCGTGTCATTTCATCTCCTTGCATCTCTACCACAGAACCACCACTGATTTTTTTGGACATTTTGATTTCAATAAACCTAAAAAGAAAAAAAAATACATGCCTTGTCATTTATTTCATTATAAAGTGGAAGCAAAATATATAAACAATGTGGTGACTACTAAAAGAACAATTCATACAATTCAATTTATGTGCAGTTGAATAAAAAGGTAGTAAGAACAATTATATTTGCCATTAGAATTGAGTACCTTCTCTGTACAAAGTATTGTGTTATGTTTCACATGCGGTTTCTGAGTTAGCTCTCATAACAATTCTAAAAAATGGACATTATTTTCCCATTTTACTTTGTTAAAAGAGAAGTAGCTTTCCGAAGGCCACCTGGCTGGAGCATGGGGAAGCCTGACCCTGTAACATGCCCTTCATAATGCAATCATTATTCTCAACTACTGATTTGTCTTATGAAATGAGATTATTTCCACACATTCATGTTTACTGAACACTTCAGTCCAACTCTTTATTTAACTGGGCTCTCAAGCAGAATGATGAGTGCTAGTATTCCCCTCTTTAGAGAGGCTGTTTTTGTTATTTAATAAAATAACTAGCCATGAGGAGATTCACCTGATTCTTGTGACCCATATTCAGGAAAACTTTAAGTCTGAAAGCTAGATGAGGAATTCCTGGAGGAACTATGTTTTCCTAGCAATAACACAGACATTGGAGATGTGTGGCTAAATAAAACAAAGTGATTTCTCAATTAGCGAAATCTGTATACAGTAGGGACAACTGCCCAGGACCTAAGCATGTCCCTGTCATCTTCTTCTGGCTGTTCAGAGGCAAGGATAAGCTACTAATGAGTGGGATAGGACAATCTGTGCATTGTCCTAGGAAGATAGCACTTTAAGGATAGGGTGTAGGGGTAGCAAATACAAATGAATCTGATTCTCAGAAAGTGCAAGGGTGGATGGACCCTTTGGAAGAAATGAAACTGTGAGGCTTCAATGAAGACCATGTCCCAGCTTGTCTCTAGAGGCAGAAGAACCCTTGAGTCTGCTAAAAGTCATCTATTCCTTCTTATGATGCTCTATTGAAAATTCTTTTTTAACCCAAAAACACAATTGCACATTGCTTTTATTCTCTTAAGGACTAGAAAAGTCAAGAGAATTGACTTAAAAAAATTATTAAATAAGAGACTTAAAACAGTCTGTCTTAAAAAACTGAGCTAAAGTAATTTGGTCTTTAAATAAAAATGTAATGATTAGTAGACAGTAAGCCTCAGTTTCTTGACAAGCCTGGATGTATTTCCAATCCCCAGGCCCATTTTCACTTCCAAAATTTGTAATTCTAGAATTCTGCTTACTAGTGCTTACGAGATTCCTTTGGGGAATCTTTTGGAACTGAACTAGAATAAAAGAAATGAACAGAATGAGTCAACTACTCATGAGTCAATTACTTCCCATCTGTAATGTCAAGTATAATTTATAGTATAGCTGAAAGCATGATTTTGTTCATGTTTGATTCCACTGTCACACCCATCCTTATTTTAAAGCAAAGTAAAAAAAGGAGGTAGTGAACTTATCTGGTTCCTGATACTATATACTTCCATGGCCATGCTCCTATATAGTATTGTGCAACAATTATGACATGGCTGTTTTTCCTTGATGGCAAATACGGTTAATGGAGGTCAAATATTGTACCTAAAATGTCAAGAGTGGTTTTTTTTAGTTCACAATTTCCTTCTCAGTTAAAGCAATTGTATTTGCTGCAATAATCTTTATCTCACAATGCATACTTCAAACACTTCAGGTTTTCCTCACATTACTTAGCCATGAAATTGTTACCATCTTTTAACTAAAAAAGTAAAGCTTTATTGTTACTACCATGTGGAGCACAACTGTATTTCTTCTGGATCTGATTTCCATGGGATGAGCTGGAGGCACCACTGGATTGACTTCTCCACCCTTGTTGTCCCTCAGATTTTGTCTCTACCACAACCCCAACTTCAGAAAGAAGGGCTGTTTGTTCCTAATAGGCACCAGCTCATTTAGTTTTAAAGTAGCTGAATCCCATCTCCTAACATACTTGTATACTTGTGCAATTCCAGAAAATAAACCTGGAATAACAATACAGAGTAGTTTAATTTAAAAAGAGCCATTTAATATTATTTGCATCAACCTCAAGTTTTTGGCCAGATTGTTTTTTGCCGAGTTCATGAACTACAATAATTTCTGGGCAAAAAGAATCTCTTGCAGAGAAAACACTGGACGAAAAGGAGCAAGGAAGCTGTTATAATTTGTTGTTGGAAATATTCCTGACTCACTCCCCTGCAGAGCCTTGGCTTGTCCCCAAGACCAGTTAAACACTGTACTGCCACATCAAAGAAAGTACAGAAGGGAGAAAACTGCTAATTCTCACCTTGACAGTGAATGAATTTCTTATCACCCCAATTCCTCCCAGACTTGCAGACTCAACTGAATATAGTTTATCTCCTAAAACAAAACAAGGAATAGAAAGTCTTAACACAGAACACCCACAGGAGAATTTAGCTGTTTTTAATACCAGCCAGACAGCCCAGTTTATCTGGTTTAAAGTGCAGTGCTGAGTGTACTCAGAGGGGCAAAGGGCAGTTTTAGGCCCGCAGGCACTTCCTAAATAAAGGTCATGGGAGCACAATTATCTCTGTGCGTGCGAGGGTGTGTCCCCCGTTTTGTCACCCGTTAGCAGGTCTTGGGGTTTGCATGTCCTTGAGTGCCGCTGTGAACAACAGGCTCTTGGCCTGCACCCATCCTTGTGGTCGTTGTGCAAGAGGGCTGCAACCAAGGCTGGATCGGTTCCTCCTTCCGGGTCTCCACACCCGCCCCTTCCCTCTCCAGTGCCGAGAACTTTTAAACTCCAGGCACTCGGAACCGGCGGGGGCGTCTCCCCGAACTCCCTCTCCGCCCGGGTGGCCTAGCGACCTCTCTGAAGGCCGCCGGAGCTCCGCCCCCTTCACGCCCCCTGGCGAGGGACCGGCCTCACAGCTATTCCACCCGCCGCCTGAGTTCCCTGCAGACGCCCTTCTTCGGCTTACAGACTTCTTTGCATCCAGCCTCTAGCTTTTCTTCCTCCTACACCCAAGGCTTAGTCTTCTACAAGTATTCTTGCAACTGCCATCGGTCGATTTTCCAACCCAAGTGCCGACATGGTTTTCCCCTTGTCATTGCATCCAACTTCCCCACTGCCCAATTTCTTTCTCCCAAGCCCCAAAGCAGGCCTTTTGCATATCCAGGCATCCAGCATCCTCTCCCTCCCCTTTTTCTTTTCCCATTCTCAATACCTGGATTTGTTCCCTTCTTGCACCAGGCCTCGCAGCTAAGTTTCTCCCTCCATACCCAAGATCTGCGCGTTCTTCCTTTTCCCATTCCTGCCTTCGACGGAATTAGACCCTCCCCTTAGAGCCAGCGGCCGGGGCCGCCCCTCAGAGCCTAAGGTTACCTGCCGGGATGGTATGCTGGCAAGGAGCTGGGGCGCCACAGCCGCTCACACGCTCAGACTCACGCGCACAGGCTGGCAATACCAAACCGGGCTCCCAATGCCTCAGATTCTGACGCGGCCCCTGCAGAAAGCCGGGACCAGAGGACGAGTCCGAGCTTTTCCTCTTCCAGGCTTTGTCCCCACCCAGGCCCCGCCTCCTCAGCCCACCTCCCTGAGCCCCGCCCCCGTCACGCCTCCAATCGTCGCGCGCCGATTCCCGTGCGGTGGGCAGAGTCGGGGAGAGGGGCGTGGCCACAGCCGGATGCGGAGTCCCTGTTGCCACTTTCCCGGCGCTCTTCGTGGGGGCCGGGGTTGCAGCGCCGCAGGGATTTAGTCCCAATTCCCGGCAGTGGAGAGACGCGTTTGCCACCTGCAGGCTGGGGAGCGGGGTGCGCTGAGGCTGCACTACCCTGAACTTTGTAACAGCCTAGAGCACCGCGGGGTGAGTTTCGAGGTCGGCATTAAAGCTAACAGGGGACAGGGAGCCCCGGGCGGTGGCAGCTCGGCCGGCGCCCTGCCGGGAGCGCCCCAGAGGTGCGGTACTGGAACGTGCCTTTGGCTGAAGAAAGAGTGCCCCCGGCCAGCGCGGGAGGGGGCTTCGGCGCTGCCGAAAGCAAAAGCTGGAACAGTTACACAAGCAGGCACGGCCACCACCTTTGTCTAGGTGTTTAGAAACTCCATTGGTTGTTAGCGTTAGAAGATAACGAATGGGATTCTTATTTTCTCTTTTAGAGACAGGGTCTTGCTCTGTCGCCCAGGCTGGAGTGCCGTGGAGCGATCACCGCTCACTGCAGCCTTGACTTCCCGCGATCAAGAGATCCTCCCACCTCAGCTTCCAGAGTAGCTGGCATTACAGGTGCACACAACCACACCCGGCTAATTTTTTTCCCCTTTCTTTTCTTTTTCCTTTAGTAGAGACGGGGTTTCACCGTGTTGCCCAGGCTGGTCTCCTACTCCTGGGCTCAAATGATAGCCCTCTTCGGCCTCCCAAAGTGCCGGGATTACAAGCGTGAGCCACCGTGCTCAGTCGAGGGGGATTATTATCTGTGATCCAATGAAACTGGACTACAGATGTGAAGCCTTAGAAAATGGTGGATTAAAAAAAGAATAGTCTTCTCCGGAGATTATATTTTGTATGTTCCTTCCTCTCTAAAACATGAAAATAAAGAGTATTTTATATTGTGATCTGTATAATAGCACGCTTGTATATTACTGCCCAGAATTCAATGCTCCAAAATTTATTTATTTATTTGATAAATAAATAAGTAAATCTCGCTCTGTCACCCAGGCTAGAGTGTAGTGGCGCAATCTCGGCTCACTGCAACTTCTGCCTCCCGGGTTCAAGTAACTCTCCCATTTCAGCCTCCCAAAATAGCTGGGACTACAGCCACGCCACCATGCCCAGCTAATTTTTTTATTTTTAATAGAGGCAGGATTTCACCGTGTTGGCCAGATTGGTCTTGAACTACTGACCTCAAGTGATCCTCCGCCTCGGCCTCCCAAAATGCTGGGATTACAGGTGTGAGCCACCTCGCCCAGTCTCCAAAATCTATTAAAAAAAATTATATCTCACAGTGAATTAATACATTATTCTTTGACGACAAATTGATCGACACGGTACTATTCAAGGTGCACTTTGGATGCCAGAGGGCACTGGTATTTTTCTTGAGAGAAAAGAAAAAAGCATACACCCTGTCAACTTGGTTTTTAAGGTGGCTTAAGGGATATTGGCAGCCACCTCCATTTATTCCTGTAGAACTGATTAGAGAGGTATACGAGCTGTTAATTCTCATCTTGAATCTGATGTCCTAAGACGCCTAAGATTGTAAATTTTACTTTATATCAGGTTCGCATTGCTTCTTACCCCTTGCTCACTACTGAAAGTAAGCATTCATATCCATTCTTGTTCCCAAAATAATGTAAGGCAGTCACAAAAATATATCAAATATAGCACAATAAAAACATTGACTATAATTGAGAAAAATAAGGTTAAAAATGAATAGATATAGGATATTATATAGAACCAAGGTAAATTCAATCATAAAATATGTTAAATCCTAAACACTTGCTTGAGGTGGCTTTAAGCCAATGTAGTAGTAAAGGTGGCAGTTACTGGAGTCTTAGCATCTAAAACAGTGTTTCCTAAGCCAGTAATGGAGGAGTTCTTTTTCCACTGAAAAGTCCGGCCGAGTATAGTGGCTCATGTCTGTAATCTCAGCACTTTTGGAGGCCAAAGCAGGAGGACTGCTTGAGGTGAGGAGTTTGCAACCAGCTTGGGCAACATAGGGAGACCCTGTTTACATAAACAAATGAACAAACAAAAATCAGCCAGGCATGATTGTACCTATAGTTCTAGCTACCTGGGAGCCTGAAGTGGGAGGATCACTTGAGCCCAAGAATTCAAAGCTGCAGGCTGCAGTGAGTTATAACTGCACCACTGCGTTCTCACTGGGGCAACTAACTGAGACCCTATCTTTAAAAAAAAAAATTTATTTTCTAGATTCCTAGGATTGGCATTAAAATATTGCTATAAATGTGCATAAAACTAAATATATGCTCCTTATGCTGACAGCTCTTATACAACTGTAAAATAAAAACTTTATAGATAAAATGACTAGAAAGAAAAGTATACAACAATACATTACCATTAATATCACTTAAATAAAACAAATAACATTTAGCTGAAATTAAATTACTTCTTGAAATGTGAAGATGAAGCTCACTGCTTATGTGCATGTTCTTTTTCACATAGCCAGCCTATTTTACTGGATGATGGTTCATTTAGCCCAGCACTGTTCTCTATTTGGTTAATAATGTATGTGTTGACATATTCATCTTTCATTTAGCCAGTAAAAGAATCTGAATATTTTAATAGTCTGGCCCCAAATACTGTTGCAAACACAAGTGGAAACATGGGCCATGAAATTTCTGTTAGCATTTGGTTTTGAGATACTCATCCAGATAACAGGGGATTCTCATAAATATTATAATGTGGTTGTATTTTCATTTTGATTATCTAAAAAAAAATGAGGTAGAATGAATAGAGCTTAGTCATTGAGTGTCCATGAAGATTATGAGAGAGGGAAGAGCAAAAGGGACTTCTGAATTTGTAGTTTGGGAGACAGGGTGCTGTTCAACAAGGAAGGAATATGCGCAGAGTCACAGATTTGATGGCCAAGATCATGGGTTAAGTTTAAGGTTTGTTAAATTTGAGATGTCAAGGGACAGCAAGATGATGCCCAGAAGGCAGCTGGCCACATCTGCAGTTCAGAAAGGGTGGGCTGGAGAAAGAAATAAGACAGAGTCTATATTATCTAAGACTTCAAAGTAATGAGAAAAGTCAACCTCAGAGAGAACTCTGAGGGACACTTATAACTTTAAAGGTCAAGTAGAGGAAAAGGAGCCCCCCACAGGGAAAATGAGGAGAGTCTGGGGAGAAACAAAGACTCAGCAGAGCCTGATGTCATAGAAGCCAACAGACAGAAAAGTTTTTGAAAAAGAGGGAGTACTACAGAGAGATTTAAAAAAAAAAAGACAGAGCCTGAAAATAATTTTGGCAAAAGGAGGACCTCTTGAATGCACTTTTAGTAGAATGGTTCTATGAGAATGATTCCGATAGAAGCCATACTACAGGGGATTGAAGCATGAATGGGGACTATGAAAAGGGAGACAAGAAAACCTTTTCAAGAAGGTTGATTGTAAAGTGAAAAAAAATACTTTTTTCTTTTTGATATGGAGGCTGGCTCTGTCACCCAAGCTGGAGTGCAATGGCATGATCTTGGCTCACTGCAACCTTCACCTTCAGGGTTCAAGTGATTCTCCTACCTTAGTCTCACAAACAGCTGGGATTACAGGTACCAGCCACCATGCCCCAGCAATTTTTGTATTTTTAGTAGAGACGGAGTTTCAACATATTGGCCAGGCTGTTCTCGAACTCCTGACCTCAAGTGATCTGCCTACCTTGGCCTTCCAAAGTGTTGGAATTACAGGTGTGAGCCACCTCTCCTGGCTGGAAAATGCTTTTAAAAGTCTTAGTCAACATACTTTTGATGTATACATATTTTAGAATATCATTTGTATTACTTCCATGTCAGTTGTGTTGGTTAGAATGGATTTGATTATATTGTTTTCATGTCTTTTGTGTTGGTTTGTATTGAATGTTTTCTTTTTGTTTTTTTTTAATGTTTAAATGGCTGTGACAAACGACTTTATCTTACTTTTTAAAAACATGGATCAATTCTTTGGGCTAGATTGCTAGAATGGGAATTATTGGATCATGAAGTATAAATATTTTTAAGGTGCTTGTTAAATCACCAAATCATTTTCTAGGGGGAATATACCAATGTATATTTTCACATGCCACGTAAGAGATTGCTAATTTCTTTGCATTCTAGCTGGAACTGAATTTCATAACTTTTACAAACATCTTTGCATCCTTACTAAAAGGAATTGGTGCTTCTCTGAGAGCTGATTGATTCTAGGCTTGGGGCAGGGAAAGTTCAAGATGAGCCTGCTGGATCAAAAAGTAAGGAAATGCTCTCAACAAATTAAGTATAGCAGGAATATGCCTCAACACAATAAAGGTCATATATAACAAACCAATAGCTAACATCATTTCAACAGTAAAAAAGAGAACACTTTTCCTCTAAGGTCAGGAACAAGACCAAGACACCCACTCTTGCGCCACCTCTATTTAACATAGTACTAGAAGTACTAGTTAGGGCAATTAGGCAAGAGAATGAAATAAAAGACATCTAAATTGAAAAGGAAGAAATTAAATTGCACCTGTTTGCAGATGACATGATCTTATGTAAAAAAAAAAAATCTCTAAATACTGCACCAAAAAACTATTAGAACTAATAAACAAATTTAGTAATGTTGTAGGATATAAAGTCAGTATATAAAAATCAATACTGTTTCTAAATATTAACAATGAACTATTTGAAAGAGAAATCAAGAACACAATCCTATTTGTAATAGCTGCAAAAACATATTAAAATACTTAGAAATAAACTTAACCAAGAAGTAAAAGACCTGTACACTGAAACCTATAAAACATTGATGAAAGAAACTGAAGAAGACAGAAATAAAAAGACATCTCATGTTTATGGATTGAAAGAATATTAAACTGTCCAAAGTGATCCACATATTCAATGCAATCCCTATAAAATTTTTCACACAGATAGAAAAAAACCCTAAAATTCCTATGGAATGACAAAAGAGGCTGAATAGCTAAAGAAATATTGAGCAAAAAGAACAAAGCTAAAAGCATTATACTGCTTGATCTCAAAATACACTACAAAGCTATAGTAATCAGAACAGCATGGTACTGGCATAGAAAAATAAACCAACTGAACAGAATAAAGAGTCCATCAGTTAACAGAGTTGCTATTTTTTTAAAAAATTAACAAATAGAAAGAATAAAGAGTCCAGAAATAAATCTACCCATTTATAGCCAATTGTTCAACAAGGGGCCAATAATACATAATAGGGAAAGGATATTCTCTTCAATAAGTAGTAATGGGGAAATGAGATATCCATATGCAGGAGAATAAAATTAGAGGCTTATCTCATGCCATATACAACAATCAACTCAAACAAATTGAAGACTTATGTGTACAACCTGAAACTGTAAAACTACGAGAAAAAAACGAGGGGGAAAAGCTCCATGACATTGGTTTGAGTGGTGATTTTTTAGATATGACTCCAAAAGCACAGGCGACAAAAGCCAAATAGACAAATGAGATTACATAAAACCGAAACGTTTTTACAGAGCAAGAGTTACAATCAACAGATTGAAGAGATAACATAGAGGACAGGAGAAAATATTTGCCAGCCATACATCTGATAAAGGGACAATATCCAAAATATTAAGGACCTCAAACAACTCAATAGTAATAAAACAAATAATCTGATTATAAAATGGGCAAAGGATGTGAATAGACATTTCTCAAAAGAGGACATACAAATGGTCAACAGGTATATGAAAAAAATGTTCAACATAATTAATCATCAGACAAATGCAAATTAAAACCACAGTAAGAGATATCACTTCATACCGATCACAATGGCTATATCAAAAAGACAAAGGATAAAAAGGTTGGAGAGAATATGGAGAAAAGAAAACCCTTTCACATTGTTGGTGGGAATGTAAATTAGTACAACCATTATGGAAAACAGTATGGAGGTTGCTAAAAAACTTAAAACTATCATGTGATCCAGTAATCCCACTACAGGATATATATCCAAAGGAAATAAAATCACTATATATATATTTTTAATTGAAATAAAAAAATCTTTTTATAGAGATGGGGTGTTGCTATGTTGACCAGGCTGGTCTCAAACTCCTGGCCTCAAGCAATCCTCCCATCTTGGCCTCCCAAAGTGCTAGGATTATAAGCATGAGCCACTGCGCCCAACCAAAATCACTATTTTGAAGCGGTATTTGCACTCCCATCTTTATTGCAGCATTAGTCACAATAGCCAGGATAAGAAATCAACCTAAGTGTCCATCAATGAACAACTGAATAAAGAAAATGTGGTATATATATACACACGCTGTGGAATAGTCAGCCTTAAAAAAGAAGAAAATTCTGTCTTTTGTGACAACATGGATGAACTTGGGGACATTATGTTAAGTGAAATAAGCCAGGCACACAAATTTACCACAAGATTTCATATATGTGGAATCTAAAAATATTGAACTCATAGAAGTAGTGAGTAGAATGGTGGTTGCCAGGGGTAAAGGGTGGTGGAGAGAGAAAAAGAACAAAAAGATGTGTTCAAAAAGTAATGGAGGCATGTCCAATGGACTCAGGAGTCTGTTGGAAGGGGCTCACACCGGCCAAAGCAGGGACATCTGGATCATAGCAATGAATAGTGGCAGTAATGAATTACAACATGTTAGAAAAAAAAATGAGTCCAAATTCATACTAACCAAGATAAAGAAAGAAAGAAAAAGATGGAAAGCTCTTAGTTGCAGTAAAATTCAACTAATACATACAGAGGAATAGAAGTATAATACCATCAAGCAATGATTGATTCAGCAAGAATCCTAAATCTGTGCTTGGATGAAAGTTTTTGGGGAGGCTATTTACAGAGACAAATAATCTCTCTACAGATAAAATTCATCTGGAGTTAATTTTGAATGTCTAGTATGAAGTGAGAATTGAAAATGATTTTTCCCCCCAAAAACAGTAGCCCAGTTTTCCATCTCTTTTCCACAAAAATTAAACTGTAAGCTAATATCGATATTAGACTGTAAGCTTCTTGAGGACCCGAACTATGTAATGTTCACATGTATTTTTATTTTTTAGGCTAGTCAAGTGAAGCAGTGGGATATGTTCATAATTTTATCCTTAGTGCAGTGCTTATATAACTAACATTGCAGGTTAAATTAGACTCAAAAATATTTGTGGAGTGCACTTTTTTTTTAACCATACATGGAGTTTCTATAAACACTACAGTCTTCGTGGCTGGGCGATTTATTCTTTTTATATGACCTCTGTACCTATTTTATATTTCATGTAAGTTTATGAAATATTAACATATGGGGGATAATTACGAGGGCCTTTTTTGATTATCTGAAAAAAAATTCTTTTTAAATGTTTTTAATGCAAGGCAGAGACTTGAGCATCTTTATAGGCTGAGGAGGAAGAGTCATTGATTGGAAAAGGGGAGGTTGCAGATATGGTGCAAGCTCCCAGACAGGAGAGGGTGAATTGGGGTCCAAAAGGATTGAGCTGGGGAAGAAGATGCCCTTTCCTCAGAGAAATGAGGGAGAAAGGCAGACCAGGGCAGATGTGGACGTAGGTAAATGTGGTGGTGGTGGTGGTGGGGAATTAGGTTGTTAAGGGTCACGCCTAGATAACTTGGGATTTTTTCACTTGGGTATAAAATAAGATTCTCTGCTGAGAATGATAGTCAAGGTAATGTGGGGGTGTGGTGGTGGTCTGGCGCAGCAGTATTGAGGAATGGGAGAAGCTGACTACAGTCTCCCAGAAAGAATGCCGGAGGGCCTAGCTGACGATGGTGACTGCGATTTGCACTGAAAACTGGGTAGGGATTTCACAAAACTCTTGAGGAAAAGGACCCACAGAATTTAATTAAAATAGCACCTTCTTTTAGGTTTCGTCTCCTTTCCATCCTCCCCTCCCAAGCCCCACAACTGCAGTGGGCAGGTTTTAGCATGTTTTCTGCACTGTTAACTGCACTGCGCTCTCGGCACGACAGAAAGGACGAATAACGCTAGCCAAGCTGGGCAAGACAGGGCTTGGTAACTTTATTTGCATCAGAATTTGCAACACAACACCTAAATGAAAAAATTAACTAGAAAGCCAACATCACTTACTCTGGGTCAGGGCACCGTCCCATTCGCTTTTTTTTTTTTTTTTTTTAATCTTCAAAAAAGTATTAAGAAGTGAGTTATATTATTAACCTTACTTTACACACCAGATGTCTAAGGCCTAAAGAAATGACTAATTTGTTTAAGATCATATGGCTGGTTATTGGCGAAGTCATGCAAGTCTGGAAACAGTCTAACTCCGGTTCTGGGCTACACGAGTGAACTGTCAGTCTACAACAACGCAGTAACATATTATGAGTGCCCACAACATCGAACACTTACGGTAACCGCAGTCCAGCCAGTACCCGTGCAGTGCCTACAACACCAAGCACCCAACCGGTGACCCCGCACGCGTCACGCTCACGCGCGCAGTCCGTCTGGCTTCTTCCTGGAAGGCTAAAGTGGCTTAATCTCGGCCAAAAGATCAGGACGACTCGATCTGGGCCAGACTCCTTCTGCCTGAGCATCTGATCCGAGCGTCGTGCGGGCTGGGAGGAGCCGGCCCCCGGGAGAGATTGAGGATTGGGGGACAGGCAAACAGAGGGCGGAGTCTTGGGGGGAAGCGAGAAGCCGCAACAACCAGGTAAGCAGCTTCGCTTCCTGCAGCAACCGCCCGCAGCCTGAGGAGCACATCGCCCCGCTCGGGGGCTGACTTCTGGGGGCCGAGCTGGTGAAACGGTGGCTGGGGTGGAGGGCAGCCGGCGCGGCCGGGGCGGGAGGCGCAGGTAAGGGCGGGGGCCTGGATCGCGGCTGGCTAGAGCTGAGAGAGGCCGGTTCGGGGAGCTCCTGGGCCAGAGCTGATGTGAAGGCGAGAACCCGGGCTCCTCAGCCGGGGGCTGGGGCCTGGCTGCGGCCGAGCAGGGAAGGGCAGAGAACTTGGCTTTAGAATTAGCTGGTCCTTCCGATTTCCCGGCTGCCTGGTCTGGCGAGTAGGGACAGAAGTCGGGTGGGGCCCTTGAGGTTTCCTTGGAAACCTTAGAAGTTCCTTTGCCTTTCTCTCGGCCCTTAAGCCTGAACTTAGGAGGGGAAGAGTCCTGTTACTTTTTCCCTCTCAGTGCATGAGTTCTGAGTTTGTTAGAGGCGCATCCATAGGTTGGAAAAGAAAGTTCATGATCTGCAGAAACGATACCAACCATGGAGGGGTTCAAGTATGTACTTGTCTTCTTAAATGCTTGCCTCTGCTATTTGAGACGATTCCATTTCAACTTCGGTTTCAGAGTCTCGAGGAGGAGGCTTATTTCCCAATTAGTGTTTACCCTTTGCTTAGAAGGTTCCCAACAGAAGGTTGAGAATGGAATGTGTTAGATACTTTTAGGACTTAAGGGTTTTCTGCCCAATCAGAGGTTATTCCTAAGACAATCAAGAAATTGAAGAAGTGCTAGAATTCTGTATAAAGCAAGTTATTCGTGTGTATCTGCTGTGTGTGTGATACATTATCTAATATTGACGCAGTGCATCCTGTGTTGTAAAATGTGTCCAGTGTTGGCAATAGAGGTGGTCGCTTGGTATAGTGTGCTTATTTATGATTTGAGTTTCTTTTTGGCGCTCCATAACTCCCACTCTGTCGGTAGTCTTACAAAAAGTGTTCTTCTTTCTTTCTTTTGTGTTTGTGACAAAGATTGTGTGGGTTAAATCTCTCGTGGAGCAAGACTAATTTCCTGTGTCTTCCCTTTTTCTGCTTTCTGGATCATGCTCTGGTTTTCCTTTAGTGTTTCTTTAGGCGTGTAGGTCAAAAATTGAACAAGAAATCTTTGTTGATAGAAGCTAACATTTCCAATATTCAGCTTTCCTAAATCATTAAATAAATTTTCAGTATGTATGTATGTATATATTTATTTTTGAGACGTAGGCTCTCGCTCTGTCCCCCAGGCTGGAGTGCAATGGCATGATCTCGGCCGACTGCAACCTCCGCCTTCCAGGTTCAAGCGATTCACCTGACTCAGCCTCCCGAGTAGCTGGGATTACAGGTGCGAGCCACTACACCTGGCCAATTTTTGTTTTTTTAGTAGAGACAGGCTTTCGCCACGTAAGCTAAGCTGGTTTTGAATTCCTGACCTCAGGCGATCCACCCGCCTCTGCCTCCCAAAGTGCTGGGATTACAGGCTTGAGCCACTGCGCCTGGGGTCTCCCCCTCTTGCCCAGGCTGGTGTGCAGTGAGCCAAGACTCACTGCAGTCTTTGGCTCCCAGGCTCAAGCGATTCTCCTGACTCGGCCTCCCAAAGTGCTGGGACTACAGGTGTGAGCCACCACGCCCTGCCTTTACTGATTGGCTTCTGATAGTTTGTAGTAGGTCTGCATGTATTAGTAGCCTTAATTAGAAAGGGTAAAGAATTGGTGATATATCAGAAGGCATTGGATAGGTAGGTTAATAGGACCGATTACCTCTCTGTTAGGAAACAGTCCTAGTTTATATTTTAAAGAGTTGTTAAGCTGCCGAAGAGTGAGAGTTATAATTTTTTCAGGGCCCTGGTGTCATTATGTAATTATTAGGATTAACTATATTATTGGGTTTGTATTTCAGAGACTACACTTGCTGAGTGTTTTCCTGGGAATTTTTATCTTCATATTTCCAAAGCCAAATAGAATTTTTGTGTAGATAACCTTTAGAAGTAATGCTAAGACTATTCAGGCAGAATGCCATCTCTGCTTCTGACATTACTTGTGTCAAAGTAGAATGTAGGCTGTTTTCCAGGGGTGGTTGTTTCGACCGTCACATTATCCTTTCTCTCCAGTGCTCTTTTTTTCTTCTTCTTGTTTTTTTTTTTTTTTTTTTTTTTTTAATAAAATAGAGATGAGGTCTCCAACTCCTGGCCTCAAGCGATCTCCCATCTCAGCCTCCCAAAGTGCTGGGATTACAGGCATGAGACCACAGTGCCTGGCTTCTTTAAAACAACCATAACAACAACAAAAAAAACCACAAACTTTTTTTTTAAGTGTATACTTGATCAATCATCAGCTTACTTCTCAACACATTTTGCCGAATTGTCATGACACTTCAGAAGGATTGTGGATTATTCTTCTCAATAGAAGATAATAGAAACCTTTCTTCCCCTTCTTTTTTTCCTCGCTCTTTCCTTCCCCTTCCTCTCCTCTTTTTCTTTTCCCTCCCCCAATAAACATTTATTGCCAAGATTCTGTTTAAGTCAGTGGTTTTTATTTCTGCTTTAATTAATTTATTAATTAAATTATTGATCTCACAAAGTCTTGAGTAGTTAGAGAATGCAGATAGGCTAAAAGTAAAGTGTGAAGAGCTACAAAAGTAATTTTGATTTGAGGAATACTTTTGGGGTAAGACTTGGGGTATAGTGACAGTTCTATCTGTGTGACCCCCAAGAAAGTTATTTTAGGTTCAGTGTACCTTGGTTGCCTCAAAGGTAAAATGTAATAATAAAGCCAGCTGTGTGTGCTTTCCAGGACTGTTAAGAATAAAATGAGGTGGTAGATATGATTTTGAATGTGAAAAGCATTTTACCAAGAGCGTAATGTCCTCTTTGTAAAGTGGAAACTAGATTATAAACTATAGTATATATATTGTTTTTTCCAAGGGAGGAACCTTGTCTTTATTTTGAAACAATAGGTGGCCTTCTGGTGGCCAGAACATGCTTCTACCTATGAGGGCCAGTGTCTGGGCCCTAAGGATCGGCAGAGCTCAGTACGCTTAGGCTGTTTCAGGAAGGCCTTGTAGTTGATGCAGGCTTTGCTGTCCTCATGTCCTGCCAGAACAGTCTCCATCTCCTCCTCAGCTGTCTTCTCTCCCAGGGTAGTGAGGACTTGTCTGAGCTCTGCTCTGTTGACTTTGCTGTTCTCCTCCTCGTCAAACACGTGAAGCCCCTCCAAGTAGTCCTCATATGTGCCCTGGTTCCGGTTCTTGGCTGCTGCTTGGAGCATGGGCAGGAAAGTCTTGAAGTCCACATGCTGGGACTTCAGCTCATCTCTCTTGGGGTTCCCCAGGACCTTGAGCACCTTGGCATTGGTGGGGTTCTGGCCTAGGGCCCCCATCATGTCCCCAAACTGGCTGTACAGGATCTTGCCATCCTCCACTCTGCCAAACAGCTTAAAGGCCTCCTTGAGCTCCTCCAGCTGGTCCTTGTTAAACTTGATCACCACTTTGGAGAGATTGATTGGGGGCTCCTGGGTTTTCTCAGGGGTTTGGGGGAATAGCTGGCTCAGCTTTGATCTTGGCTGAAGAGACCCCTGCTGCTGCTGGCTTGGCAGCAGGTTTGGAGAGGGAGGGCCCTGCTCCCTCCTCACCAGAAAGAACATCCTTCTTGCGAAGCATGATGTCTGGTGGCCAAAGGACAGTGTGTGGATGGGGGCACCCATCTACTTGGGGGTCTGTGTCTGGGGCACTGTTTTAATAATTAGTTATCCATGGTTCTTCTCTTTGAAATATAAATAAATATGGCAGAAAATACTACTTTTCTGTAACTTCCATCTGGTGATGTGGTTAGCTTTATTGCTTTGGTTGAAATATGATTTTTGGTTATTTAGAAAAAAAGCCCTTTAAGAAGATCTGCATTTTAATGTCTATATGAATTGAGGCTTAAAGGGAGGAAAAACCAGGTTCATTTGTCTAGGAGCAAATATAGTGGGGAAACAACTTGTTGATTTGAATAGTCGTCATAGGTCATGAAGCATAGCTTGAGGTAAAAGTTTTGTGGAAATGTCGTTAGTGGATGATTTTCATGTCCTTGTCTTAGAAATATAATTATTTTTATATTATTTTTTAAAATATAAAAGTTGAGGCCAGGCATGGTGGCTCATACCTGTAATCTCAGCACTTTGGGAGGCTGAAGTGGGTGGGTCACTTGAGGTGGAGGAGTTCGAGACCAGCCTGGCCAAACTCCATCTCCACTGAAAATACAAAAAATTAGCTGGGCGTGGTGACACATACCTATAGTCCCAGCTACTTAGGAGGCTGGGGCAGGAGGATCGTTTGAATCTGGGAGGTGCAGGTTGCAGTGAGTCAAGATCACACCACTGCACTCCAGCCTGGGTGACAGAGCAAGACTCCATCTCAAAAAAAAAAAGTTGAAATAAGTAAAACCAGACTGAAGAATTTCTATGTGTGCTGTATAACTAGACTTCCCCCCATAACTTTAAAAAGCTATTCTATATCCTTTCTTCCAAAACATCTTAAAGTGAAAGAAAGAGAAATGATGTGAAAATGCTTATTTTTCTTTCTGCCTGCTCACATTAGTGCTTTACCTCCAAATTTTTATTAATTTAAATATTTTCTGTAATTTGAATAGTAGTGTTTAAAATTAAGTTGGCTATCAGATCATAGTTTTAGGTGATTGAGGCTCTTATGATTTAGACAGCAGTGTGTTCAGTCCTTTGGAATATATGAAGCTAGATTTATTTACAGTTTGTTTTCATAGATCTGAATTTTCACAGAATAGGATTTTCTAGATATTTGGATGCTGTTTGGAATCAACTTTTGAGCTTCCTGAGGAACTTATATATTTGCTTGTTTCTTATGTTTTTCAGACTCATGAAATGGCCACAGATGATAAGACGTCCCCAACACTGGACTCTGCTAATGACTTGCCTCGATCTCCCACTAGTCCTTCTCATCTCACACACTTTAAACCTTTGACTCCTGATCAAGATGAGCCCCCTTTTAAATCAGCTTATAGTTCTTTTGTAAATCTCTTTCGTTTTAGCAAAGGTAAGACTTATTAAGGATAAGAGACTTGATTCTTTGAAATAATCCTTTGTTTCCAGTAGCTCACCATGATCATATAGTGGTTAGTACTCTGTTCAGCTTTAATGTTGGGTCTGTAAGAAAGTGAAATATTAACAAGCTGATAGCTTTAATTGTAGGTCACCAGGGTTTACCGCTGAAGAGAAAGCTAGAACTTTTACTGTAATATCATTAATTATTGGTAACTAAAGGTCTCAATTAAAAACTAAATGTTAAAAGAAGATTTCTTTTAATAGAGAAATCAGTGTTCTTTTTTTCTTAATATACTTCAACTTATTTCATAGAATGGACTTTGTTCTTTTGGGGATTAATAGCTAAAATAGTTAAAGCAATGAAACTAAAAGGAGCAGTACATGGAAGGAAAGGTTTATATTTTTCAAAAATTGCAAGCTGTCAGTAGGGCTCTTGCTGACTTAAAATATTCGATTAAGGTGTACATGTTATGACATCAAATGAAAAGATACTTTTAAAATGAGCTATTTTTAAGTAATAAGTCTTTTACCTGGAACAAGAGTTTAAAAAACATGGCTCATATATTTTGTCTTTTGTTTGTCTGTATTACTTGAAGTATGTTAGAAAGTAATTCTTGTTGTTGTAAAGAATTTGGGGGAGGTTAATAGTTTTAATTAACTTGGTAGAATATTTTATTTTATTTTATTACTTTTTTTGAGAGAGTTTTACTCTTGTTGCCCAGGATAGAGTGTGATGGCACGATCTTGGCTCACCACAACCTCTGCTTCCTGGGTTCCAGTGATTCTCTTGCCTCAGCCTACCAAGTAGCTAGGATTACAGGCATGTGCCACCATGCCCGGCTAATTTTGTATTTTTAGGAGAGACAGGGTTTCTCCCTGTTGGTCAGGCTGTTCTCGAACTCCTGACCTCAGATGATCTGCCTGCCTTGGCCTCTCAAAGTGCTGGGATTACAGGCGTGAGCCACCATGCCTGGCCAGTAGAACCGTTAATAATATTAACTGAATTTTATTTATGATCATATTTAAAGTGCTATAAAAACTCTTTAGTACATTTTGAAGACAATGATATTTTTTAAAGTAAACTATTTTTTAGACCAGTTTTAGATTTACAGAAAAATTGGGAAGATAGATTCCCATATGCTCCCATACCCAGTTTTCCTTATTATAAACATTTTATATTAGTCTGGTACATTTGTTACAATTAATGAACTGTTATTTTTAGATCATTAACTAAATTACATACTTTATTTAGATTTCTTGAGTTTTTACCAGTTATTCTTTTCTTGTTCCAGGATCCCATTTATGATACCACATTACACTGAGTTATCATAAGACAATAACATTTTTATATATTTAGCAAATGCTTATTGAGTACTTCCTTTGTGCTGGGAACTGTTTTAATAGTGTAAGGGATCTGTCCCATAAACAGACCAAAAAAAAAAAAATCACTGCCTTTATATGAAGCTTGTGTTTTATTTGCGTCAATATGCTCAAGAAATTTCTAATGAAAAATCAAACAAATAGAAGATCATATATACTACGGGTGTGATTACTGGCCTGTAATTTTGCCCCCTTCATTGAATTTTCTTTTTTTAAAATCTAGGCTGAGCACACAGTGGCTTATGCCTGTAATTTCAGCACTTTGGGAGGCCGAGGTAAGGGGATCACTTGAGGCCAAGGGTTCAACACCAGTCTGGGTAACATAGGGAGAAACCTGTTTGTATTTAAAATTAAATTAATGAAAACGGAAAAATAAATTTTAAATTATGCATATAATACGTTCATACATTGTTGCCTGAAAATGTCATCTACTTCCTTCTCATTGCTGAACTCTCAGTCTTAGTTTTTCAAGTAATGCCAAGTGTTCCCTTGCTACAGAAAGAGCGGAAGGAGTCCAGGGAGAACAGCAGCCTTTGAGTGGAAGTTGGACCAGTCCTCAGCTCCCTTCAAGGACACAATCTGTTAGGTCACCCACACCTTATAAAAAACAGCTTAATGAGGAACTCCAGCGGCGCTCTTCAGCATTAGGTAAACAGTATTCTTATTTTATTCCCTTCTATATGCTAGATTTTTCCACAGTCATTGTGTTTCCTAGGTTGTTTATAGCAGGAGTTAACTTTCCTACTATTTGGAATAGTCAGGTGCTGTTCAGAGTAAATAAAACTGTTACCTAAGAAGTGAAAGAATTTGTTGACACCTGGAAAAAAATGAGTCATTAAACTTTAATTTAAGCAAGGCACATATCTCTTGACTATTTTTTGATTAATTACTTGCTTGGGTTTCAGCAGAGAACAGTTTGCAACATCCCCAGGAGAACACAGGTTAGTTTCTACTTTGTGAATGAACTCTGCATCTGTTCTTGGGATGCTAGTGAAATGTGATATGCATGCCTCTGGCTGCAGAACTCTGTTGCCTCCATTAGTGGGCTGCCACTTGCTCTTGGCCTTCTGTCCTTGTTGAGGTGCAAACCATCAATGTGGCTGAATAAGCTGAGCTCCTCTCATCTGTCTGTTTTCCATTCTGGTCTACTACACAGTCATTTCCTTCATTTTCATGCTCTTCTGATGAGTGTGGGCTGGGGATTGATGTCAGAATTGAGAGATTAGATAGAGAGGTGGTTTATGTTTTATTTCTGTCAGGTTTTTAAACTTGGTGATTTGTCCAAGTCAAGGTGACAGAAGAAAGGAAGTGGAAGGTGGCATGATAGAGGGGAAGGGATGCAGCACTGGGGACTAGGTGCCCCTGAACACCAGATCCCGTCTGGTCTGGTTGATCTTCCCCCAGGTAATGGTGGTTGGCAGAAGGATACTTCATTGTGAGTTGAGACTCAGCCAGCCAGAACAAAAAGAAACCAAGCAAAAGAAGAGTTTCTACCCAAGGACTGGCGCAGAGCTGGCTATATCACCTGCACAGGTTTTCTAGGGCAATGAGCCTCAGCCTGCATTACATCAGCCATTTGGAGGGAAGAATCAGAAGATGGGGAGTGGGAGAGAAAGGAGTTCTTTTATTCCAGATAATCTCTATTTTAACCTTTAACCTCGGTAAACTCTCCTTAGCTCTTGTGCCTGACCCACAGCAACACTATTTTTTGTTGAGGGAACTCTTTTGACTAAATCCCATGCTGAATTGAGTGTAGAGTTTTTTTTTTTTTTAATTTCTAAAATCAAGTTGGACTAGAATGTAATCTTTTAGAAGTTACAAATTGGCAAACCTTGCCATTGACGTTATGATCCAACTTGAACTTTAATATCTCCAGGTTGAGCCTTTAATGTCTAGTTTCCTTATTGTCTTTTTCAATTGTCTTGATTTGATTCTACCTGGAAGGCATTTGAGCTTAAGAAGCCTGGTGGTGTTTGGCGAATCAAGTTCTTTTCCCTACTAAAAAGGCTTGTAATTCTACAATTTACTAGCTTTCAGACCTTAGGAAAGTTACTTAATTTTCTAATGTTCATTTTGCAAGAGAAGTAGCCAAGGCTATTTGCCTAAGGGCATAGAGCTCGACCAGATTTTCTCTTTGGGTTTCTTTCATCTTCAGCCAACATCTCTGTGTCTCTTGGTTCTAAGAAGGATCTCGTTCATCCTTTTTCATTGGACGATGCTATTAATACTTTCTTATATTGCTAATTGGCTAAATGCAAGGGACTTCACACACTATTGTTTCCTGCTGCATGGGAGCACAGCTGTTATGTTTCCAGTAGCTTCATCGTCTCTTTTTTCAACTTGTCGATCATGGAGAGCTGTTTTTTTTTTGAGATGCAAGAAAAGTTTAGTTATTCTAATACTTACAGTAGCAACACATCTGAGGTATGTGCTGAAACTAAGATATGACTTTATAGAAGATGAAAGTTTCCAGAGTTTTCTAAAATAGGTACAGTTTTGCTAGTTACTTCAGTGGTTACATTATCTTGGGAAATTTTTAGTAAACTTTAGATCCCAACCTCTGATTTCTTTGTAATTCTTTTTTTCCCCTACTCAGTCAAAACGACACCTATTACAAATCTAGTAAATGGTGAGTTTGAGGAAGATTCAGAATGGGGTGTTTTCCAGCTTACTTTGCCATAGATTATAGGTTGATGAATTTAAGCTAATAGGATGTTCATCCTTTTTGTCAAAACATCTTTCCTTCATCCTTAGGTTTGTAACTGCCAGAGATAGGCAGAAACTTCGGTTGTAATTTTGGTCTAAGTTAAGGAAATAATAGGTGACAGCTTTGGTGGGCATAACCTGTTTTGGCCACAAGTCTGGAATTTGGGCTTATTAGTGATAGATTTGGCTTCAGTATTGCTATGTCAGGTATAAATGATCCTTTCCAATTTGGAGCTGCAGGGTTGGGGAAGTGACAGGGAGGGATAGGATTGGAATTTTAGCAATTTTTCTGGCAGTTTTAATCTGCTTCGACCATTGGTCAAGTTTTATCATGGCAAATTACCATCCTGGATGTTGTGAGGTCTGTCAGAATCTTTGAAGGCTGGGCTATTAAACTTTTTTCTCATCACTTTCTGCATGAGACTTTGGATATATGGTCTGCAGACAGAACTGAACTGTTTGATCCTATTGCTTATCTGTTTGACTTTAGGGACCAAGCTAAGTTAACCCTCCCTGATTGCTTTTCTTCTGCTAAATTACTAGCAGCCATTTATTATTGGTTGGACCAAAGGGCTTAAGAAGTCACTAATGAATTTTGGACCATTTAAGTGATGTTCCCATTCCAGGCCTGAAAACCATCAGTGGTCTCAGACAATGCTTGTCTTAGGCAGCCTTTACTCGCTTGTGAAACAGCATTTTACATGATAAGAAATACTTTCAGTAGCCTCTTACCCTTATAAAGACTCGTTTGAACTCTCAATTCATATAACTGGATGGGAGAACATAATTATATGCTAACAATAAGAGATAGTTTCCATCACATATATACCTTGTTGTTTATAGATACTAGGGACTATTAACAAGGTTGCTTTTTTTTAATCCAACTCAGACACAAGAAGGAAAGCAGAACCTACCTTTGGAGGTCATGACCCTCGTACAGCTGTTCAGCTTCGAAGCCTCAGCACAGTATTAAAACGCCTCAAGGAAATCATGGAGGGGAAAAGCCAGGTACTGTTTAGAGGCTTTAGAAGATTACTTATGAAAGCGCTTATGGGGATCATGCCATACCTACTGAAGATGGCATAAAGCCACTTTAAAGAAAGTTTAAGTAGCGCTTCCTCCAGGTGTGAGCACCCTATTTTTATACATAAGTTCTTAATTTTATTGTAGTCTAATTTATCAGTTTTCTTCCCTTTATGCTTAGTGCTTTTTGTGTTCTATTTAAGAAGTGTTTATCTAGTTCAGGGCAGTAGGTATTCTCCTATGGTTTCTTCAAGAAGCTTTATTATTTCTGTCAAGTATAGGGGTCAGGCTTTCATTTTTCTTCATGGATGTCCGGTTGGATATAGTACCATCGTTTTGAAAAGACCATCTTTCACTGATTGCTTTATAAATTTCATCATAAGTCCATTTGTGTGTGAGGGTATGTCAGGGCTCTCTTTTCTGTTCCATACCTTTATTTTTTTCTATTCGTGTACCAGTACCCTGTCCAAAGTTATTGTAGCATTAGAATAAGTCTTGATGGCTGGTAATATAACTCCTTCAATTTTGTTCTTCAAGATTGGCTTGGTTATTTTGACCTTTTGTATTCTCATATGAATTTTTGAATTTGCTTGTTATTTTCTGCAAAAGAAACCTTTGAGGATTTCATTTGCCATTGCATATTAATAATCAGTATTTTCAAGAAGCCTTCACACATTTTTATTGTTATAGGATAGTGACCTGAAACAATACTGGATGCCAGATAGCCAATGTAAAGAGTGCTATGACTGTAGTGAGAAATTTACAACCTTTAGGCGCAGACACCATTGCCGACTTTGTGGGCAGATTTTCTGCAGTCGTTGCTGTAATCAAGAAATCCCTGGAAAATTTATGGGCTATACAGGTAAATGCATTTTATTGCCAGTTTACAATTTTTAAAGGTCATAACTATAAAGCACTTATAATATAACAGGATAGTATTAAGCCAGTTTTCATTTTGGGCTTTATGTGTAAAACATGGGGACACAAAGGTGAGGGAGACACAGCTTTGCTTTTAAGAACTTTATTATTGAATAATACAGTAGATGGGTACAGTACTGTATTGAATAATACAGTAGATGTAATAATAGAATAATACTGATGATAAATAACTAGAGTAAAAATGTAGATGCTAGTAAAAAACTATAGGAAGATTAAAATTTATTAGACAAGATGGTTAGAGTAGATTACTAATTTGAATCACTGTGAGAGTTTTCATTTTACAAAGTACAGATCTTCCTTGACTTACATGACACTGTGCTTTGGCGGTGAATTGTGTCTTACTCAGATTCTTCCATAAGGAACATAGTCAAATTTCAGCAATACAGAAAATTAAGTTGTTTGTTGAAACAGAAAAAAGTGAACCATTGTGTTGATTTATACATTGATTTGGGAGTGGAAGGTAGGCAGAAATTACCTGAAAAAGAACACCCCTAACATCTCTCTCATGTTACTTTTGTTATTGTGAAGATCTTTCTGTCTACTCATATTTTCTACTCAAACTACTACAGAGTTCAGAATCCCATTATCTGTCACCCAGAATCCCATTAGCTTTTACAACAGCTTTTTTGTTTGAAAATTATTTGTGTGTGTATGTGTGGTTTTTTTTTTTTTTTTTGGTAATATTTCAACTTTCATTTTAGATTCATATTTGTTACATGGGTATATTTAATGATGCTGAGATTTTGTGTATCTATGCAGAAAACCTTCATAGGTTTTCTTCTAGGATCCTGTCACCCAAGTAGTGAGCATGGTATCCGATAGTTTTTCAAACCTTGCTCCTCTCCTTCCCTCCTGGCTCTAGTAGTCCCCTTGCCTATTGTTACCATCTTTATGTCCTTGGGTACTCACTTATAAGTTCCCACTTATAAGCAAGAACATGCAGCGTTTGGTTTTCTGTTCCTGTGTTAATTTACTCAGGATAATGGCCTCCAGCAGTATCCATGTTGCTGCAAAGGACATAATTTTGTTCTTTTTTATGGCTGCATAGTATTCCACGGTGTGTATATACCACATTTTTTAAAATCCATTCCACCATTGGTGACACCTAGGTTGATTCTGTGTATTTGCTTTTATAAAAAGTTCTATGATGAACATATGAGTGCATGTGTCTTTTTGGCAGAATGATTTATTTTCCTTTGGATATATACCAAGTAGTGGGATTCCTGAATCAAATGTAGTAGTTCTGTTTTAAGCTCTTTGAGAAATCTTCAAACTGCTTTTCACAGTGGTGAATTAACTTACATTCCTATCAGCAGTGTATAAGTATTCTCTTTACTCTGCAGCTTTGCCAACATTCATTTTTTGACTTTTCAGTAATAGCCATTCTGACTGGTGTAAGATGGTATCTTACTGTGGTTTTGATTTCCTAATGATTAGCGATGTGGAGCATTTTTTCATGTTTGTTGGCCACTTGTAGATGTTTTTTTGAGAAGTGTCTGTTCATGTCTTTTGCTTAGTTTTTAATGGGGTTGTTTTCTGCTTGTTGAATTACGTTCCTTATATATTCTAGATATTAGATTTTTGTCATATGCATAGTTTGCAAATATTTTCTCCTGTGGCTTGTCTGTTTAGTCTGTTGATAGTTTCTTTTGCTATGCAGAAGCACTTTAGTTTAATTAGGTCCCATTTGTCAATTTTTGTTTTTGTTGCAGTTGCTTTTGAGGACTTAGTCATAAATTGTTTCTCAAGGCTGATGCCCAGAATTGTGCTTCATAGGTTTTCTTCTAGGACTTTCATAGTTTGAAGTCTTACATTTAAACCTTTAATCCATCTTGAATTAATTTTTGTATATGGTGAAACGTAGGGGCCAGCTTCATTCTTCTGCATATGGCTAGCCAGCTATCCTGGTGCCATTTATTGAATAGGGAGTCCTTTCCTTGTTGTTTATTTTTGTTGACTTTATTGAAGATCAAATGGCTGTAAAGTGTGTGGTTTTATTCTGGGTTCTTTGTTTTGTTCCATTGGTTTATGTGCCTGTTTTTGTACCAGTACCATGCTGTTTTTATTACTGTAGCCTATTCCTATGAAACTACTAATGTTGTTTTTCACAGAATTAGAAAAAACTATTCTAAAATTCATATACAACCAAAAAAGAGGCCGAATAGCCAAAACAATCTTAAGCAAAAAGAACAAGGCAGGAGGCATCACATTTCCTAACTTCAAATTGTACTCTAAGGCTACAGTAACCAAGATTACAGCTTTTAAAATACTTTTTACCTTTAGTTTCTCCCTATTTGTAATTCGTATTTCATATCCTAGTCAGTATTCTTTGTAAAGTGCTGATTTGATCATATCAAGATATTTCCTTGCATAATACTCTTTCAGTGCTCCCATTAGCGTCAGGATAAAACCTGTCTGTGGTTGGTATGTTAGTTTCCTAGGGTTGCCGTAACAAACTACCACAGGCTGAGTGGCTTAGAACAACAGAAATGTATGTCTCAGAGTTCTGGAGGCAGAAGTACCATAATACAGGTCAGGGAACAAATGTAGGGATTCTGCTAGTTTTCTATTCTAACTCTATATTCTAGAACTGGGGAAATAACCATCGAGTGAGTCTGGAGACTAAACTCACAGTGAGATGGACCTGAGCTAAAGCTCCACTGATCACCTGACATCTGTAAGCCCCTACTCTGACAGACAGACCACAGTGATATTTTGGAATGACTGTCAGTTGAGAGTGAGTATCTAATAACTCCTGAAAAATTTGATCATTCATTTCCTTCTCCTCAATGTCCGGTTGCCTTAGTAAAAGCATAGGTCTCTTTGGGGATGACTGGTAGAAAGAGTAACAGAATACATTTCTGGCAGTGTAAAGGGGTTCTTCCTCAGAATGACCAGTCCCCTCTTTATTCAAGGAGTTTTGGGTCATCTATAAATGGCTCAAATCTGGGAATTGATTGAGGGGTCATATGACTATTCTTATGATTCAAGTTAGACTTACAGTTGCTTGATGCAGAGTTGTTTCCCTTATACAAATCAAGTAAGAATTTTGTTGACTGCCCATCTACTTCACTTGTGGAGACATTATGATCAACTAGCCAATGCCGTAGGTCTCTGAGTCAGGCTATTCTGATTACTGCTTTGATTCTGTTGTCTATTACAGTAACCATGCCCACCTTGTCTTTGGTGATTAAAGTGCTACCGGTTGGCCCCTTCCACCCTGGGATCCAGTGATCCCCGTTGCATTTAGGTTTCCCGACCCAGTAGCAGCAGTTCCTACTGTAATTTCTGATCTACAAAGAAGAACAACCACAAAGTTTTTTAAAGATGCTGGGCCTTCCCTCACAAATTTATTTCTCATAGTTGTGGTTGAAAGGTGTATCCTCCTTGGGTGAGTCAGCAAGTCTTACATGGTAAAACTACTTTTAAAGTTTCAGTCTCCCCTAGCCTTTGGATGCCTTCCTCTATAGTATACTAGGGCATTCCTGACATTTCAACCCCATTTAGTGTAAGCCACCTTTTGGTGTGTGTTTCAGCCAGTCATCTAAACATTCTGTTGGAGACCCTTTTAATCCCTTGAGCTGCAACGATAAATATAGAATCTACTTAGTGGGCCCATATCAGTAAATTCAACTTGATCCAACTTTATGTTCTTTGCACTGTTATCCCATACCTTCATTATCCACTCCCACATGTATTTCCTGGGTTTCTATCTGTATAAATTGGAAAAATCATGTAGTTCTTCTAGAGGTAGTGCACCTTCTCATGGGTCACACTTTGTATCTCACCTTTCAGGGCCTGCTGTGATTTGAGTTTCTTTTTAGGTCTGGCAGCAAAGAGGAGTAGTAGGAGTAGATCTGAGTAAAATTAGCAGGGTTTAATAACCTCAGTGGAGGTTATTACAGAATATCTGGTCAAAGCAAGGTTAATCTTCTCAAATGAGGTGGAAAGACTGCTTCTACTGGCAAAGAAGATTCAGAATTTTGGTGTTTAATATCCCCAGCTTCATCAGGATCTTCCTGTATATTTCTGCTCCTTCCCAATCAGTGCCCTCACTTTAATTGCAGATGAACTTCAGGTTGATGATTCAGTTTGTGTTTTAATTCAGCCACTTGCAGGATGAGAATGTCATTTTGATTTTTAGCGGTGTTAGCACTGAAGCTGCAAGAGGTAAGGCTTTCTTTCAAGGAAGACACAGAAAGTTCTCAGATAATGTATACAGTTCTTGAGCTGGGAATTTGAATCCCTGATGTAATCCATTTCATTTTTCACTTTTGTCTTAATGCAATTAGGAGGAACCAGCCCATGTCATTGTATTTGTTAGCTTGACAAAACTGTTCTAAGGTATTAAATACATAGTCACCCAGAACTTTGCCTTTTATAAGTGTTAACATTTGATGGAGTATCTATAGTTGATATTTTACATGTCTTTGTTGCCATATTACACAGTGGACTGTCAGTGTTCTCTTTACTACTGGAAACAGAGTCATTAGTGCCTTTAAATCACATCAGCATAGAGAACCAATTCCAGAAATCTAAGAACCAGTTCAGAAAACATGTCCTTAAGATTCTGTTGCTCTAAAACCATTCTTGGTACCAAAATATGTATCAGGGTTTTCCAGAGAAACAGAACCAGTGGGACACACACACACACACACACACACACACACACACACACACACACACACACATTTATATAGAGAAGTTTGTGTTTAACAATTGGTCAAGTGATTTTGAGGGCTGGCAAGTCTGAAATTCTCAGGACAGACCAGTAGGCTGGAAACTCCTACAGGATTTCTATCTCACAGTATTGAGACAGAATTTCTTTTTATTCTGAAAACTGTAGTCTTTGTTCTTAAGGCCTTCAACTGATTAGATGAGACCCACTCACATTCTAGAGGACAATCTGCTTTACTTAAAGTAAGCTGATTGTAGATATTAATCATATCCAAAAAAATACCTTCACACCATCTCAGCTAGACCAAACAACTACTCTAGCCAAGTTGACACATAAGGTTAATCATCACAAATGAGATAATATAACGGTCCCCAACCTTTTTGGCACCAGGGATCAGTTTTGTGGATGACAGGTTTTCCATGGACTGGTGTAGGGGACAGGGGATAATTTCGGGATGAAACTATTCCACCTCAGATCATCAGGCATTAGAGTCTCTTAAGGAACGTGCAACTGGGATCCCTCACATGTGCTGTTCACAATAGGGTTCACACTCCTATAAGATTCTAATGCCACTGCTGATCTGACAGGAGGTAGAGCTCAGGAGGTAATGCTCACTTGTGTATGGCTTTTGCGCTGCTTGCTTGCCACTCATCTCCTGCCGTGCTGCTGGGTTCCTAACAGGCTATGGATGGGGAGTGATACATGGCCCTGGGGTTGGGGACCCCTGGGATAATGTATGCTAGGCACAATTATACATTGTGACCTTAAATAAATATAAATACTTAGAAAAATGTCTAGCACATGGAGAGGGATCAATGAACAGTAAACTATTGTTATTGATGGTAATAGTAATAGTACCTGCATCTGTCATGAAGCTTTTTGATTATATGTGTGTTGCCTCCAGTGGACTATGAGTTTTTTGATGCAGGGCTGTATCTCATCAGTCTTTGTATTCCCATCACACCATATAGGCATGTGCTTAATAGGCTCTTGATGATGAAAGTTGTTTATGGAATGAAAACTTTTCTGATCAGGTTTGGTTCTATTTATTGATTTGATAGTTCTACTTCTAATAGTTGACTGGTTAGGGGAGATTTCCTTTATAGTGTAAGAAACAAATGAAGTCATCTTTGTTGCTGTAAATTGAAAGTCTTTCTGTAGGGAGTAATTTCACTTCTTTTTTCTTTTTTTGGGGGACGGAGTCTCGATCTGTCACTCAGGCTGGAATGCAGTGGCGTGATTTCGACTCACTGCAACCTCCACCTCCTAGGTTCAAGCAATTCTCATGTCTCAGCCTCAGTAGCTGGGATTACAAGTGTGTACCACCACACCCAGCCAAATTTTGTATTTTTAGTAGAGACGGGATTTTGTCATGTTGGTCAGGCTGGTCTTGAACTTCTGACCTCAAGTGATCTGCCCTCCTCGTCCTCCCAAATTGCTGAGATTACAGGTGTGAGCCACCGTGCTCGGCTGTAATTTCACTTCTGAGCTGCAGTTCTATTTTGGTCAGCTGAGAGTAGTATGTCCTAGCACTTTGATTTATCCTGGATTGTAGTTTACTTTTTTTAGGGTAGAGGATAGGGGGTGCTGATTAAAGTGGTTATATTTTTCTTTGGAGTTTTAATAGGTTTCATTTGTTAAATTGTGTTGGAAATTAGTAACACAACAAGTGAAATTTTGATTTCTACATGTATAATTTTTTTTTGTTTGTTTCGAGATGGGGTCTCACTCTGTCACCCAGGTTGGAGTGTGGTGACGCAATCACAGCTTACTGCAGCCTCAACCTCCTGGGCTCAAGCAATCCTCCCACCTCAGCCTCCTAAGTAGCCTGGACTACAGGTGCATGCTGCCATGCCTGGCTAGTTTTTTTATTTTTTGTAGTTGTGGGATCTTGTCATGTTGCCCAGGCTGGTCTCAAACTCCTGTGCTCAAGCAATCTGCCTGCCTTGGCTTCCCAAAGTGTTGGGATTACAGGTGTGCACCACCATTCCTGGCCTGCATTCATAATTTAATAAAACTGAGTATTATATAATAGTAGTCTTAAAATGAAAAAGTAAAAGGCCATTTTGGTAGTGATTATGGTAAAAACACAATACAGTTAACTTTTAGAAGTCTTTTATTTTGTATCACTTCAGTGTTCTAATATTAGTGGGAAAATTTTAGGTAGAATTATTAAACAACATGTTATTAGTAAGATTTAATTATTTTATCTCATTTTTTAATACCTAAAATGTTATAGAATCACTCAAGACATTGTTATAGAAAAATAGGGTAGAAATGCAAGCTTATATTTGGGCAAAACCGCACTTTCAAAAAATATTTATTTAGAAGTATAAACCTTGTTTATCTTCCCAAGAATATTTCTTATCTATCCTTTTTTTTTTTTTTTTTTTTTTTTTTTTTGAGACAGAGTTTCGCCCTTGTTGCCCAGGCTGGAGTGCAGTGATGTGATTTCAACTCACTGCAACCTCTGCCTCCCGGGTTCAAGCGATTCTCCCACCACAGCCTCCTGAGTAGCTGGGATTACAGGTGCCTGCCACCATGTCTGGCTAATTTTAGTAGAGATGGGGTTTCACTGTGTTGGCCAGGCTGATCTCGGACTCATGACCTCAGGTGATTTATCCACCTCGGTCTCCCGATGTGCTGGGATTATAGGCCTGAGCCGCCATGCCTAGCTCTAACTTTTCTTACAAGAATTCGTTTATAGTTTTTACTCCCATATATTATACTCTATGTAAGCCCATTTTCTATTAGTTTGCTTTTGAAATTCTGTGGAGGGTACTCTTCAGGGCTTCACAATAAAGATCTTAATAGTGTTTTCCTCCTTAATTTGCCTGTGGAAAATATGTTGTTTCCATTTGTGTTGGTTTATTTATTCTATTAAAAAATGTTTTTCCTTGAAACTCATGTCTCTGTTAGATTTCTTTTTTAAAATTTTATATATGTTTATATTTTTATAGAGACAGGGTCTCAGTATGTTGGCCAGGTTGTTCCTGAACCCTTGTCCTCGAGCAGTCCTCTTGCTTTGGCCTCCCAACGTGCCAGGATTACCGGTGTGAGCCACTGTGTCTGGCCTAGATCCCTTATTTCACTTTTACGAACTGGACAAAAATACTCTTTTAAGCAAAGTTTTCTAGTATCATTGGGATATACATTAAATTAAATTAATTAATTAATTAATTAATTATTTTTTCTGAGACAGGGTCTCGCTATGTTGCCCAGGTTGGAGTGCAGTGGCTATTCACAGGCGCAATCCCACTACTGATCAGCATGGGCATTTTGACCTGCTCCGTTTCCGACCTGGGCTGGTTCACCCCTCCTTAAGCAACCTAGTGGTCCCCCGCTCCCAGGAGATCACCATACTGATGCTGAACTTAGTGCGGACACTGGATTGGCATAGTGCACTGCAGCCCAGAACTCCCAGGCTCAAGCGATCCTCCCACCTCAGCCTCCCAAGTAGCTGGTACTACAGGCACACAGACCGTGCCTGGCTAATTATTTATTTTGAGATGGAGTTTCATTCTTGTTGCCCAGGCTGGAGTGCAATGGCACAGTCTGGCTCACTGCAACCTCCGCCTCTTGGGTTCAAGCGATTCTCCTGCCTCAGCCTCCCAAGTAGCTGGGATTACAGATATGCGCCACCACACCCAGCTAATTTTTGTAGTTTTAGTAGAGACAGGGTTTCACCATGTTGGCCAGGCTAGTCTTGAACTCCTGACCTCAGATGATCTGCCCGCCTTGGCCTCCCAAAGTGCTGGGATTACAGGAGCGAGCCACCATTTCCAGCCTGGGATATATATTTTAAACTCGTTATAAATGTTTGTGATAGTTTGGACACCTGGATGAATTTATGGCTCTTTTTAAATTTTATTTTAACTTTTAACTTTTTAATTTTAGTGCCAGAATTCAAAGTGGCTCTTAATTGTATATAATAGAGCTAACAAAATTATTTCACTTTTGAAAATCTTTTTTTGAGAGTCTGTACTTGAAGACATTTCCCTGTTACTAGGTGAACTGTTGACCCAGGGAGTTAAACAGTTATGCCAAGCAATATATCATGCTATCTTTTCCTTCATTTTCCTTCTTTTTTTTTTTTCTCCTAGGAGACCTCCGAGCTTGCACATATTGTAGAAAAATAGCCTTAAGTTATGCTCATTCCACAGACAGTAATTCTATTGGGGAAGACTTGAATGCTCTTTCAGATTCTGCTTGCTCTGTGTCTGTACTTGATCCAAGTGAACCCCGAACACCTGTTGGGAGTAGGAAAGCCAGCCGTAACATATTTTTAGAGGATGATTTGGCCTGGCAAAGGTATTGTCCCTTAAATATAATTTTATTTAAAATCCTCTGACCTGTGAGTGCTTTCAGTTAACACTTACCTTCTTTGAATTATTTCCTGTCAATTCACTATGTTCTCCTTTTTCCTTGGTTTGCCTCCAGAATATTTGCAGATGTTTACGTATAGTGATGTTATTGATTAATTAGAATGTAAGCTCCATGAGAGGAGACTTTCCACGTTTCTTGTCACTGTCCTACCCCAGTCACCAAGAACAGTGCATGGCATATATAAATCTTGATAATATTTGTTGAATAGGCAACAGGAGTCATTAACATTATTAATTTCTAATGTAGCCTTCCATGAGAAGAATGCTCATACAATTTGTATTCATATTTCCAAATGAAATTAGATTTTTTTTTTTCCTTCTGAAGGAACACATCATGTTTTTCTCTAAGTATACTGTACTGCCTGGTAGTAGAGGGTGCTAACTCTTGGAAGTTACCTGGAATTGTTTGAATTAGAATCTTAGTTTTATCAGTTTCTGATTTTTAAAAATTATTAGTTACTATTTTTGAAATGGCCTTGCTCTGTCACCCAGGCTGGAGTGTAGTAGTGTGATCATAGCTCACTGCAGCCGGGAAACCCTAGACTTGAGCAATCTTTCTGTCTCAGCCTCCTGAGTAGCTAGAACTACAGGTGCATGCCACTGTGCTTGGCTAATTTTTTTTTTAAGATTTTTTTTTAGAGACAGGGTCTTGCCATGTTGACCAGGCTGGTCTTGAACTGTTGATCTCAAGTAATCCTCTCACCTCAGCCTCCCAAAGTGCTGAGATTGTAGGCATGAGCCACTGCACCTGGCCTCTGATTATTTTCTTTTGCTGAATTATTTTGTTAAGCATAATACCAAATCTGGCCATTTCAAAGAGCTTATAGTTTTGACTAACATCTCTCTGATAAGTTAGTTTCTCAGTTACCCCTTAAAGGGATTAATAAATTAGTATGTAATGAACTTAAGTAAAAAATGAATTAATTACAGCTGCATTCAATATGTATGAATCTCAGGGACAAAGTGGAGTAGAAAAGAAAATCATCTAATCATGTAACCAGTAAAATTTAATTTATATAAAATTTAAAAATACTCAAAACTAGTACACTGTCTAGGGACACAAATGTGGTAAAACTTAAAGAAAAGAAAGACAGTGATGTGAAATTTACAGCAGTGGTTTCGCTGAGGGCAGAGAAGGGAAGGGATTAGGACTGGGTAGGGGAATTTCCCAGTCAGTGGTAGTATTCTTTTCTTACATTAGTTTTTATTTATTTATTTTGAGATGGAATCTCTCTCTGTTGCCCAGGCTGGAGTGCAGTGGCGATCTTAGCTCCCTGCATCCTCTGCCTCCAGGGTTCGAGCGATTCTTGTGCTTCAGCCTCCCGAGTAGCTGGGATTATAGGTGTATGCTACCATGCCTGGCTAAGTTTTGTGTTTTCAGTAGAGATGGGTTTCACCATGTTGGCCAGGCTGGTCTTGAATTCCTGGCCTCCAGTGATTTGCCGGCCTCCCAAAGTGCTGGCACTTTGTGTTAGCATGAGCCACCATGCCCAGCCTTTTCTTAAATTGCTTGATGAGTACTTTGGTGTTTATGACATTGGGATTCTTTATACTTTACATATATTTTATAAATTTTAAAAATTTATTCTATATTATAAACATTGATTCTACAAATTAGAGATTTTTTAGTTTTTGCTTACTTTCGTTAGTAATGCTTTTTAGTTGTGACTGGCCCTGTTGTAATTGGCAGATGTGATTTAAGAAAACAAATCAGGTAGGAAAGCTTCCTAAGAGATGTACAATAGATGTCAAAGGTAGAATAATAGTTGTTTTAGGTTCTGTGCTAATTGCTTAATGTTCATTCTCTTTTAGTCAGCATATCTCTGTGGTAGACACTATTTTCTCCTTTTGGCAGATGTCGATGCTGAGGTTTAGAGAGATTAAGTAATGAACTCAAGGTCACACAGCTAGTAAGAGGTAGAACCTGCACTTGGACCTAGGTTTGTCTGACTCTATGATGCTATTCTAGTGGTTTATGAGGACTGAGAATAAAATATTTGAACTCAGATTTCCCTCCAAAATCACTTATCATCTTGTGTTTATAATGTGAGAAGTTTCATAAGTCAACCATCCAACTAATTTTATTTATATTCCATGTACTTAGAAACTTTAAAAAATTGTCCTTTTGGCATTTTGTGTTCTTAAGAAAAAAGCCATGCACTGCAGAAACTGTTATTCATACTGTTTACACCCTAATTAAAGGAATAATCAAAATGACCCATAATCTCATTATTGCAGGGAAAAAGCTTTGATTTGCTTTTAATGTTAAAGCGCCTCACTGAAGTTCCCTCTTACTGTCCTGAATTATTTCGATATTTTCTTATTTTCTTTATAGTTTGATTCATCCAGATTCCTCAAATACTCCTCTTTCAACAAGACTTGTATCTGTGCAAGAGGATGCTGGAAAATCTCCTGCTCGAAATAGGTAAACTGGCGAATGAAAACACTATTCTCTGATGTTTATTTCTTTTCATGCTAATAAGAAGACAAATGGATTAAAAGGGTGGGATTGATTGTCATATACTTTCTTAGCTCTAAAAGCTGAATTAAACTAGTGTTTTCTTTTTGGTATTCAGCTCTTGTTTCCATTCTCTCAGTGATTCTTGGCAATATTCTCCACTGACTTTTGAGTTTGGAACCTACACCATCCTTTCTCTTCTAGTTAAATAAGATATGAAGGATGTTGAGGGAATGAGCCATGTGGACATTTTGTGGAGGAGGACATTTTCTGGGAGGAAATACACCTGACAAGGAATAACAAGGAATCCTTTGGTAATGGAGCAGAGCAGTCTTAGAGTTAATCCTATGGGCTCTGTCATTTACTCTGAATGAGATGGGAAGCTGTTGGAGAGTTTTACACTTTTTGTTGTTAATTTTTAATCGCTTTGAAAAAATGTCAAATTTGCAGAAAAGTTTCGAGGACAGAAAAATGTATCTTCATATATTCTTCATTAAGATTTGCTAATTTATAATAAAAAAAAAAAAAAGATTTGCTAATTTATATTTTGCCCTTTTGCTTTCTAATTTTTTCTTTTTTAAATTTTTATTTTATTATTTTTTAATAAGTTATGGAGATGGGGTTTCACTTTTATTGTTCAGGATAGTCTTCAACTTCTGACCTCAAGCGATTCTCCCACCTTGGACTCCCAAAGTGCTGCTATTGTAGGCGTGAGCAACCTCACCTGGCCATTGTTTTTTATATTGTGTGTATATATATATATATGCATATTTTCTGAACCATTTGAGAGTAAGTTGCAGACATCATTATCCTTTATATTTTCTTAGTTAATAAAGTTTATTTTTTATAGGAGTCTTAAAGTTCATAGAAAAAATTAGTAGAAAGTACAGAGAGTTCCCTTATAGTCCCTGTCTCTACACATGCACAATCTTCATGACCGTCAGTGTCCTCCACCAGAGTGGCATATTTATTGTAATCAACAGACCTACTTTGACACATCATTATCATCCAAAAGTCCATAGTTGACATTAAAGTTCACTGTTGGTGTTGAATATTCTGTGGGTTTGGGCAAATGTATAATAACATACATGCATCATTGTTGTATTCTACAGAATATGTTCTCTGCCCAAAAAGTCTCCTGGGCTCCCTCCTATTTATCCCTTCCTTTCCCCAACCCATACAACCTTTAATCTTTTTACTGTCTCCATAGTTTTACTTTTCCCAGAATGTAATATAGTTGAAATTATACAGTGTGTAGACTTTTCAGATTGGCTTCTTTCACCTACTAATAAGCATTTAAGTTTTCTCCATGTCTTTTCATAGCTTGATAGTTCTTTTCTTTTTAGTGATGAATAATATCCTGTTATCTAGATTTGTTATAGTTTTTGTATCTACTCACTTACCAAAGGACATCTTGATTGCTTTAAGTTTTATCAGTTATGAGCAAGTCTGTTATAACATCTGAGCATAGGTTTTTTTGTGGATATAATTTTCAATTCATATGGGTAAATACCAAGGAGCATGATTGCTGAGTCCTATGGTAAGATTATGTTTAATTTTGTAAGACGCTGCTAGACTTTCTTCCAAAGTAGTTTTACCATTTTGCATTCCTACAGCAATGAATTAGAGTTCCTGTTGTTTTACATCCTTGTCACATTTGGTATTGTCAGTTTTGGATTTTGGCAATTTTAATGAGTGTGTTGTATTATCTCATGTGATTGACTTTTCTGTATTAATCTTGTATCCTGCCACCTTACTGTAATCACTTATTAATTTCAGGAGTTTGTTAGTTCTTTTGGATTTTCTGTGTAAATAATCTTACCATGTGTGAACAAAGTTTTGTTTCTTCCTTCCCAATCATGTATCTTTTATTTCCTTTTCTTGTCTTACTTCATTAGCTAAGACTTCTAGTCCAATGTTGGAAAGGAGTAGTGAGAGGGCACATCCTTTCTTTGTTCCTGATCTTAGTGGGAAAGCTTTGAGTTTTCTCACCATTAAATATGCTATTAGCTGTATGTTGTTTTTTGTAGATACTCTTTATCAAGTTGGGGAAATTTCCTCTATTTCTAGTTTACTGAGAGTTTTTATAATGAAGGAGTATTGGATTTTGTTAAATGCTTTTTCTATATCAATGATATGATTATGTAATTATTCTATAACTGATTGATGTGATGAGTTATATTAATTGATTTTTGAATGTTGAGCCAGCCTTGCATACCTGTGATAAATCCCACTTTGTCGTGGTGTATACAGTTTTTTATACATTGTTGGATTGAATTTGTTACTGTTTTGTTGAGAATAATAGGCTGTGGTTTCCTTTTCATGTCATGTCTTTGTCTGGTTCTGATATGAGGGAAATACTGGCCTCATTGACTGAATTAGAAAGTATTCCCTCTGATTCTATCTTCAGGAAAATTTTGTAGAGAATTGACATATTTCTTTCTTAAATGTTTGGTAGAATTCAGTTGGTGTATTTAGACTATTGACATTTAAGGTGATTACTGATGTAGTTAGATTAATATCTGCCATTATTTATTACTGTTTTCTACTTGTTGCCCTTGTTCTTTCTTCCTGTTTTTGTCTTCCACATCTTTTCAGCCTTTATGTTTTTAATTGAGCATTTTAAATTATTCTATTTTCTCTTTTTAAAAGCATATCAGTTGTATTCTTTTTACTTTTTTAGTGATTGCCTGAGAGTTTGTAATAACTTACAGCTAATCCACATTTACTTTCAAATAATACTATACTACTTCCCAATTTTTCCTCCTATTTGTTGTATCATTGCCATTCATTTCACTTACATATAAGCATGCATACATATGTAATTGAATACATTGTTGCTATTATTATTTTGAACAAATAGTTATCTGTCACATCAACTAAGAGTAAGAAAAAGAAAAGTTTTTGCTTTAACTTATTCCTTCTTTGATACTTTTCTTTGTGTATTAATAGATCTAAGTTTCTGACCTATATCGTATTCCTTCTTTCTGAAGAAATTCTTTTCAGCATTTTTTGACACGCAGGTCTACTGGCAAAAAATTCCCTCAGTTTTTATTTGTCTGACAAAGTTTTTACTTCTCCTTCACTTTTGACGGGTATCATCAGGGTACAGAATTCTAGGATGGTGGCTTTTTTCTCTCAACACCTTAAATATTTCACTTCATTCTTTTTGCTTGCATGGTTTCTAAGGAGGAGAAGTCAGATGTATTTATTATCTTTGATCCTCTATAGGTAAGTTTTTTTTTTCTTTAAGTAGAGATGGGGTCTTGCTGTGTTGCCCAGGCTGGTCCTAAACTCCTGGCCTCAAGCGATCTTCTTGCCTTGACCTCCCAAAGTGTAGGGATTACAGGTCTGAGCCACCACGCTTGGCCTCTAAGGTGGTTTTTTTCAAGATCTTTTTATTTTTGATTGTCTGCAGTTTGAATACACTTAGTTTTGCCTAACTGTAGTTTTTTTGGCATTTACCTACACTTGTGTTCTTTGAGCTTCCTGGACCTGTGGTGTGGTGACTGACATTAATCTGGGGGAAATTCTCAGTCATTATGGTTTCAAATATTGCTTGTGTTCCTTTCTCTCTTCTTTTTTTGGTATTCCCATTACATTTATATCATACCTTTTGTAGTTGTCCAACAGTTCTTGGATATTGTTTGTTCAGTCTTTTTTCTATTTGCTTTTCAGTTTTGGCAGTTTCTGTCGAGATAGCCTCAAGTTCAGAGATTCTTTCCTTAGTCTAGTCTACTAAGAGCCCATCAGAGGCACTCTTCTTTTCTTTTACGGCGTGTTTGATCCCTTGCATTTCCTTTTTGCTTCTTTCTTAGAATATCCATCTCTATGCTTACATTATCTATCTGTTCTTGCCTGTTTACTTTTCCCGTTAACAGCCTTAGCATATTATTGTTTAAAAACAATTCCTAGACTGATAATTTCCACACTCATGTTGAGTCTGTTTCTGATGCTTGTTCAGTGTCTTCAAACTGTTTTCTGGCTTTCATTATGCCTTGTGATTATTTGTTGAAAGGTAAACATGCTGTACTGGATAGAAGGAACTATGGTAAATAGGCCTTCAGTGATGTAGTGATAGGATGTGGGGGGAGATGAAGTGGTCTCTAGTCCTGTGAGTCACTCTCACAGGTGAGCCTGTGCCTCTGAACTGTGAACTTTATCAGTGCTTCTCATCCCCACCCCACCTCCGCCATTCACTGCCCTCCCCCCGCCCCAAGCCATTCACTCTCAGAGGTGAGACAGAATGGCTGAAGGGGGCTGGAGTTGGGGATTTTTCTTCCTCCGTGTGGAAGGCAAGAAAGGGCTGGGGTTGGGGATTTCCCTCTTCCTGGGTAGGTTAGCTCTGATATAACTCTAGTAGATTAGGCGCTGGTAAAATAGTTTTTACTTAGGGCAGGACTTGTTATGAAGAACAGAATGCTCTGATATATTTTAAAATTATTTATTCTCTCCCACTGTTGGAAGCCAGAAGCCGGAAGGAATTTTTCTCTGACATTCATGTGAGGACATGGTAGATCTGAAAGTGAAACTCGCAGAAGCATCCCCACCACCCCCATGGCTGAGTTTACCTAGAATTTGTATCTCTGATTTGTTTACAGTGAGCCTCGAGGAATTTGCTAATTTGAGTCTAGGTTTTCCTGGTTCCGATGGAGGTTTCTGCTCCAGTGAGTTGTGATTCTCTCTATCTGCTGGTCTGTCTCTGCAGTATTTGGGGCAGCATTTGCTTTGTGACCTCACTTTTCTGATGGATCTAAGAAAAGTTGATGATTTTTCTGTTTGTTCAGGTTTTAGTTGTTGGGATGGAGTGAAGATCCTCACATGCTAGACCAGAAATGGAAAGTCTTATTTTTCACTTTTGAATACTTAAGTGTTTTTTCTTAGAACAATCGTGTTCTCTTACATAGCAAATTTAGAAAATTGTAACAGTGGTAAATTTCTATTATCCCCATACTGTAGGTATTCTGATTTTGCCAATTGTCTTAATAGTGCCCTTTGTACTGATTTTCCCCCGAATCTGTGATCCAGTTGAGAATCATACATTGAATTTAGTCATGCGTCTTGGTTTTCTTTACTCTGTAACAGTATCTTAGTTTTTCTTCGTGAAGAGGAAAGACCAGTTGTTTAGTAGAATACCCATCAATTTAAGTTCGTCAAAAGCTTCCTATGATTAGATTTAGGCTGTACAGTTTTGGAGCAGAAATACTACATGAGTGCTACATCCTTCTCAAACTGTTATATTATAAAGGGCACAATACAAATTTATTCCATTGGTGATGTTGACTTGATCTCTTGCATGTTGGGTTTCTCCACTGTAGTTACTATTGTATCCTTTGTAATTAGTAAGTAATATGTGGGGGAGATACTTTGAAACTGCATGAATACTCTCTATCTTATTAATCTTTCAGTCAGTAGTTTTAGCATTCACTTATGATACTTGTTATATTTGCAAAATGGTGATTTTTCTAAATCCATCATTGCTTCTACATTTATTAATTGACATTTTACTCTGAAAAGGTTTCCCTTGTTGCAGACTTTTGGATGAAGTGTGGAAGGATGACATAACATGATATATATATATATATAACACACGCACACACACACACGCGCGCGCGCGCGCACACACACACACACACACACACACATTTTTTAAAGGCAGAATCTTGCCTTGTTGCCCAGGCTGGAGTGCAGTGGCACGATTTCAGCTCACTGCAACCTCCACCTCCCGGGTTCAAGCGCTTCTTGTGCCTCAGCCTCCCAAGTAGCTGGAATTACAGGCGCCTGCCACCATGCCCAGCTAATTTTTGTATTTTTAGTAGAGACAGGGTCTCCCCATGTTGGTCAGGCTGGTCTTGAACTCCTGACCTCAGGTGATCCACTTGCCCCAACCTCACAGAGTGCTGGTATTACAGATGTGAGCCACCATACCCAGCTGAAATAGACAAATTCTAAATATATTTTGATTGTAGAGCCAATAGGATTTGCTAATCAACTGGATGTAGGCTTCAACAGAAGGATATCAAAGATGACTCAGGTCTTTGGCCTGAGTAGTTGGAGGGGTGAAATTGCCAACTGGGAGGAACAGTTTGGTTTCAGACACGTTGAATTTGAGATATCTTCTAGGCATCCAAATGAAAGGTCAGGTAGTTGGATATATGAGTCCAGAATTTAGGGGAGGGGTATAGGCTCGAGATATAAACTTGGATGTTGTCATTATGGTATTTCAAGCTATGAACTTGGATGGAGATCATCAAGAGAATGAGTGTGAAGAGGGAGGAAATAAAGACTAAGGACTGAGATTGGAGAAATCAAAAGAAACCAGAAAGGAGACAGAGGGAGAGGCCAGTGAGGTAACAGGAAAACCAGGAGGGTATTTATCTTATTAGTCAAGTGGAGAAAGTTTTTCAAAGAAGGGGAGTTATGTGGCTGATAAGTAAGATGAGGAGTGAAAACTGACTGTTGGATTTAATGACAACATTGGTAATCTTAAATTTTTCTTTTTTTTTGAGATGGAGTATTGCTCTGTTGCCCAGGCTGGAGTGCAGTGGCATGATCTTGGCTCACTGCAACCTCCACCTCCTGGGTTCAGGCAATTAAGTCTCTTGCCTCAGTAGCTGCGATTACAGGCACGTGCCACCATGCTCAGCTAATTTTTGTATTTTTAGTAGAGACGGAGTTTCATCATGTTGGTCAGGCTGGTCTCAAACTCCTGACCTTATGATCATCTCGCCTTGGCCTCCCAAAGTGCTGGGATTACAGGCGTGAGCCAGAGTGCCCGGCCAACATTGGTAATCTTGATAGGCAGTTTCAGTGGGTTGTT
>PVKP010017157.1:0-46715 GCA_004027715.1 Plecturocebus donacophilus
CAGAAAATCAAACACCACATGTTCTCACTCATAGGCGGGTGTTGAACAATGAGAACACATGGACACAGGGAGGGGAGCATCACACACTGAGGTCTGTGGTGGGGAACTAGGGGAGGGACAGTGGGGGGTGGGGAGTTGGGGAGGGATAACATGGGGAGAAATGCCAGATATAGGTAATGGAGATGAAGGCAGCAAACCACATTGCCATGTATGTACCTATGCAAAAATCCTGCATGTTCTTCACATGTACCCCAGAACCTAAAATGCAATTTATATATATATATATATATAATTTTTATATATTATATATATATATATATGTGTGTGTGTATGTATGAAAAGAAAAAACAGAATATCATCCAAATGTCTTCCCATCTTAAGTTAGAAGGGCTCTCTTAGGTCCTATAATAAACATGGGAAGTTTCATTGGAATCCCAGATAAGGACCCATAGCTTCTTGTCCAATCAGTATATTCTGGTCTTTAAGAACCAGAAAAGTAGCCTGGGCATGGTGGCTGATGCCTGTAATCTCACCACTCTGGGAAGCAGAGGTGGGTAGATCACTTGAAGTCAAGAGTTCAAGACCAAGCTGGCCAACATGATGAAACCCCGTCTCTACTAAAAATACAAAAATTAGCCAGGCATGGTGGCGGGTGCCTGTAATTCCAGCAACTTGGGAGGGTGAGGCAGGAGAATCACTTGAAGCTGCGAGACAGAGGTTGCAGTGAGCCAAGATTGCAGCACTGCATTCCAGCCTGTAGGTTGCAGAGCAAGACTCCAAAAAAAAAAAAAGAAAAAAGAAAAGGGAAAAGCAAATCCCAAAAATTCATGGGAAAGTAACCAAAATTGTGCTTGGTGACATAATTGCATAATTGTTTTATCACGTGTAGCTTTTTTTTTTTTTTTTTTTTTTTTTTTTTTTTTTGTCTTGGGAAATAAAAAAAAAAAAAAAAAAAAAAAAAAAAAAGTTTAAGAAAATCACAGTTATTATATTATTGTTATTTTGCCATTGTTGTTAAGCCAATTGTGCATATTACTTTAAATATTTGAAATATTTTAGAGAATTTGATCTATTAAAAGAACAGGTTAGGCTTGTAACTCCAGTTTAAAACATGCAATTGTGTAAACTTATATTTGAAATCTTACCTTAAAATCTCAGTAAGTTTACGTAGATTACTAGAACATCATTGATATAGGTTTATTCTATTTTTTAAATTTAATTTAGAAAATTTTATAAGAATTGTTTAAGTACTCCAAGAAATTTTCACCCAATGTAAATATTTAATTAGTGAAATTGAGGACATTAAAATCACACTGTAGCTTAAAATGTTTAAAGGATGTATGTTTCTAAATGTTATCAAATATTAGTGAAATACTTCCCATATAAAAAGGATGTTTTCCCCAGAAATTTAGTTATATGCACTGATCAAATTTTACTTACAAATTGTTGAAAAAGAAAAAATCTTAAATTAGACAATTTGAAGCTTTCAATTGATGGTTAGATATCTTTTTTAGCAAAAAGGAAATATAAAAAGATGTCTGCAGAAAATCATTGAACTCTTGATTATCATTCAGCTGAGTGAAATGACAACTGGTTTCCCAGAAGAGGTCTTCATGCCATTAAAAGTTTGTCTGAAAATTGCTTAATCAGCTTATCAGGAATGCTAATTTCTTACCAGAAGGAGGTTATGATTTAAAAGGACTGTCCCAGGCCAGGTCAGGGACAATTTCCCCTTTACAAATTTTTAAATTATTATCTTTATTAACATTTTCTAGACTAATACATAAAAAATAAATTTTGTAATCTACTTTTAATTCTCTTAGTTACTAAACATCTTGATTTTTAATGTTCTTTTTTTATTAAAGGAAAAGCAACTTCAGTTTAGACTTTTAGTTACCCCAAAATCACCTGCAAGAGCACTTCCAGTCCAAAATAATCACAAAAATTTATCAAGCAGGATTTCCTGTTTATACAGATTTTTGTATATGTATGTTTAAACATACATGTACATATATATATACACATATATATGGTAGTTTATATTTTATAATGTTTTCATATTGAGTGTGAGTTTGTTATGGCTTGCTGTAAAATATACACATATGCATGTGTACTCAGGCCCATTAGACTAAAGATAAACGATTAGAAACTATACTAGGAAATAGAGAAGAAGCAGGAATGAGATTATGACCTCTTTTCTTTTCCTAATAATTAAACCTCACATCTCACATAGGCTCAAATCTACAAACAACAAGAAGCAAAAGTGATTATTATGGGAAATACTAGCCTATCCCATCCCCATTTGCTGACAAATCTTCCCTCTTATTTTCCTAGTCCCAGTCATTTATCTTTGTTCCCTAACTTTGATGTCAACCCCTCACCCTTCAGAACCAAAATATTCATTCTCCAAAACATTCATCGATGGGAATGCTGGGGACTAACCTCTCTCTTTAAATATCTGTCCCTAGTCTGAGGTGGGTTCATGTTCCCTCCCCAGGAATGGCTTGTGTCTATGGAGATGTGCCCAAAGCAAAGAACTGCAATTGGAAGGCAATTCTGAAGGACCATTCTCTGCTGGGAGCTCTCTGAGCAGTTGGCTGAGAAATCTTTGAAAGCTCATCTTTTCTCATCAGCCCAGTTCTGCTTCATTCTTCTCCCCCCACAGAGTGTGTTGATTTCAAGAGCATTTCCCAATACCTCCTGCACACATACCTCCACCTGAGTCTGCTTCCTGTACCTATGAACTTCAAAGAAAGCATGGGTGAATTATCTGGAAGGCTACCTTTTAGGAGAAAATCAGATTTTGATTACTGCCAGAGAGCAGGGGATGAAGGGAAAGCATATCAGGGTAAAAGGATCAGGGATTCTATAAAGCAGCTACAAATTAGAAGCAGAGAGAGAGAGAGAAAAGAAATGGTCAGAAACCAACCATTGTAGCCAAAATAATGGCCCCAAGAATGTCCATGCCCTAATCCATAGAACTTATAAATATGTTACCTTACATGGCAGAAGGGACTTTGCAGGTGTGACTATGGTTAAGAACCCTGAGACTGGGAAATAATCCTGAGTTATCCCAGTGATTCTATCTAATCATATTGCTCCATAAAGCTGAGAACCTTTGCCAACTGTGATGAGAGACTCCAGAACAATATTGAGACAGACACAATGTTGCTGGCTGGAGAAAGAGGCCATGAGCCAAAGAATGTGGGCAGCCTCTAGAAACGAAGAGATAAGGAAAAGGATTCCTCTCTGGATCTTCCAGAAACTATTGCAGCCCTATCAAAACCCTAACATTAGCCCAGTAAAGCCCATGTTTGCCATCCAACCTGCAGAACTGTAAGATAAAGTGTTTGTGTTGTTCTAAGCCACTAAATTTATAGTAATTTGTTATAGCAGCAACAGTAAATTAATACTGCAACCTAGGATAGAACTTGAAGAAAACAAAACTTAATTGAGGAGGTAGTGAATTATAGTAATAGAAGCAGATGGCAACTTGAGGACGGAACAATAATTTGGGGAAAGAACAGAAGTCAATTCTCATGTAAGGTCCTTCCCAGATGTTGAGGAACAATAGTGGGTGCTGTCAGATAATTTTATTTTTTCCTCTTTGGCCACCTGCTCATGATAAATCTGAGAAGACTTTCCCACATTGCTGATATTGGCAGGATATTAAAATATGTTGCAAGTGCCTCATTCTCCAATTAGTAGAAAGGGTTATAACTGGATACAACAAGCAAGCATGTAACCAAAGGTGCTAAATAATGACCACAAGCAAAATGAGGTTTTGGAACTCAGTTAAAGCCAGACTACCCTTGTTTATCAAGTACGACTAGGTATTTAAGGGCCATGAAATAAGCGATCATTTAAAAAAAAATCATGCTCATTTTGGCGAATTATGAAATCTAAAAGGTATATTTAGTTATTGAGGAGGAAGTAATATTTTGGTTAAAGTAGGCAAATTACTCCTATGAGCATGTCAGGTAGGAATTGCTTATAGGAGAAAGTATATTTTTGCATTTTAACATTAAGTTAATTAATAATTTATTATTATAGATTGGATGAAAGTTTTGTATGGAGTGAGATTACTCTGTTTCCTCTAATTTTCTGTCTATATATTCTTTTCAAAGTTTTCTGGGCTAGCAGGAAAAAGAAACAAACAAACAAACAAAACCCAAAAACCTGCCCAGTATGTCCCTAGAGCTGAAGGATTTTTGACTTAGGGAGCTGAGATCAAGACAGTACTGATACTCAGGGGATATACATCATACTCTATGGGTTTTAGGAAGTGGGATTTGGTTACTATTAGTTAAAGGCATACCTCAAAGATAATGCTGCTTCAGTTCTAGACCACCATAATAAAGCACATATCTCTGTAAGTTGAGTCATGCAAATTTTGTTTGTTTCTCAGTGCATATAAAAGTAACGTTTACACTATGCTGTAGTCTACTAAGTGTGCAATAGCATATGTCCAAAATGTACTATTTAAATCTAAAAAATACTTTATTACTAAAAATGCTAATAATCATTGGAGACCCCAGCCTTCAGCTGGTTGGAGGGTCTTGCCTCAATGTTGATGGCTGCTGATTGAGCAGAGTAGTCGTTGCTGAAAGCTGGAATGGCTTCTGTAATTTCTTAAAATAAGACAACAATGAAGGTTGTAGAATCAGTTGACTCTTCCTTTCATGGGAGAATCCTCTGCAGCACGTGATGTTGTTCGATGGCGTTTTACCCACAGTAGAACTTCTTTCAAAATTAGAGGTAATCCTCTCCAAACCTTTCACTGTTTTATCAACCAAGTTCATGAGATATTCAAAATCCTTTATTGTCATTTCAATGTTCACAGCATAGTCATCAGAAGAAGATTTCAGCTAAAAACAAACAAACAAAAAACAACAACAAAAAATCCACTCTCTTTGTTTATCCATAAGAAACAACTCATCGTCTGTTAAAGTTTTATCAGGAGATTGAAGCAATTCAGTCACATCTTCAGGCTCCACTTCTAATCCTATTTATTTTACTATTTCTTCAACATCTGCAGATACTCCCTACACTGAAGTATTGAACTCCTCCAAGCCATCCATGAGGACTGGAATCAACTTCTTCTACACTCCTAGTATTGCAGATATTTTGACCTCCTCCCATGGATCATGAAATATTCCTAGTGGCATCTAGAATGGTGAAACCGTTTACAAATGTTTTAAATTACCTTTCCTCAGGTCCATCAGAGGAATCACTATGACATCTGTAGCCTTACAAAATGTATTTCTTAAAGAATAAGACTTGCAAATTAAAATTACTCCTTAATCCATGGGCTACAGAATGGATGTTGCATTAGCCAGCATGAAAATAATATTAATCTCCTTGTAACCTCTATCAGAGTTCTTTGGTGACCATGTGCATAGCCAATGAGCAGTGATATTTTGAAAGAAATCCTTTTCTGTGAGCAGTGGGTCTGTATAATAGGTTTAGGTATTCAGTAAATAATGTTGTTAAACAGATGTGCTGTCATCCAGACTTTGTTGCTTCATTTATAGAACATAGGCAGAGTATATTTGGCATAATTCTTAAGGGCCCTAGAATTTTTAGAATGGTAAATGAGCACTGGCTTCAATATAATGTCACCAGCTGCATTAGCCCCTAACAAGAGAGTCAGCCTGTTCTTTGAAGCTTTGAAGCCAGGCATTGTCTTCTAGGCTCTAGCTGTGAAGGTCTTAGATGGGAATCTTCTTCCAGGAGAAGTCTATTTCTTTTATTGGATACCCTGTTGTTTAGTGTAGCTAGAATTTCTGAGTACTTTGCTGCATCTTCTATGTCAGCATTTACTGCCTCACCTTATGCTTTTATGTTATGGAGCTGGCTTCTTTCCTTAAATATCATGAACCAACCTCTTTAGCAGTGCCCTCACCTGTAAGCCTTCACATAATTGAAGAGTTGGGGCCTTGCTGTGAGTTAGCCTTTAGCTCTTAAGGGAACATTGTGTGACCTGTTTGATCTTCTATCCAGATCTCTCAAACTTTCTTCATGTCAGCAATAAGGCTGTTTTGCTTTCCTATCATTTTTGTGTTCACTAGAGTAGCACTTTTAATTTCCTTCAAGAGGTTCCTTTTGCATTCACACATTGACTAAACTGCCTGGCAAAAGAGGCCTAGCTTTCAGCCTGTCTCTGTTTTCAACATGCCTTCCTCACTAAGCTTAGTCATTTCTAGCTTTTGATTTAAAGTGAGAGACCTGTGACACTTCCTTTCACTTGAACACTCAGAGACCATTGTAAAGTTATTATTAACTGGCATAATTTCAATATTGTGTCTCAGGGAGTAGAGATGCCCATGCAGAGGGGGAAGGACAGGGAAATTGCTAGTCCGCAGAGCAATCAGAGCATTGCTTAACATTTATTGGTTAAGTTCACCATCTTATCTGGGCATGGTTTGTGGCATCCCAAGACAATTAAAATGGAAACATCAAAGACCACTGATTGCAGATCACCAAAACAGATATAATAATTAAAAAGCTTGAAATGTTATGAGAATTACCAAAATATGACACTGAGACATGAAGTGAGCACATGCTGTTGAAAAATGGTGTTAATGGACTGGCTTCACACAGGGTTGCCACAAACTTTCAATTTGTATGAAACAAAATATCCATAAAGTACAATAATTGAAATGCAATAAGGCAATGCATGCCTGTATATAATATAGGAGTATGCTTAATTTCTTTCTTTTCCTGAAAGTTCATGTGAGAGCAGTGAAAGCAGGTATGGAAAGAACAAGGAAAATATTACAGGCACCCACCCTTCCTGGCTAGGATGGAGTTTGGCATATGGTCAGAGTTGCTCGTGTATTTTCTGCAATTCAATGGATAGATCCTGCTTGCAGTGCTAAATATTCTGTATTTTAAACAAGTGTGTAGTGACTGAAGCCAGAGAATCCTGTGAAGACTGTCTCGTCCTCTGTCAGGAGAGAGGCAGGTGTACAGAGAGGCTTAAGCAGCTAAACTAAATAATCAGTAATTACCTGCAACAGTGTTATCCCCCTAAGGGATTGTGTAGCAATTGAGAATTGTACAATCCCCACAGAAACACAGTGTAGAAGAGAGAGGAAAAAGGAACAGACAGAATTAGAACTTAAAGGTTCTAGACTTTGACTACTTTGGTCCTTAGTTTCTACATCTGTACAAAGTGGATGTAGGATATGGGGGCCCAGTGACTCCTAAACAGACTGCAGATCTTCAATGGAGGCAACATGCCAATGGCCTATATTCTTTAAATAAGTCCAGTGTGGACAGTTTTTGCTCCATTACTGGAAAACAGAACACTTTGGTTGATTCCCAGGTAAGGTATCTAATTTATATTTTGAGTAAAAAATGTTTTAAAAATAGACCTCATATAAACACTAGAATTGCATTTGCTGTGGGAAACGCTTGTTCCTGAAAGACACTTAAGAGGCAGGAGGAATTTGTGTCAGTTTGATCATGTTCATCCTGGGTCCTCAGCTCACTGAGAGAAATGAAGAGCTGCATCTGCCACCTACAATTTAGGCCATTCTTTAATTTCTTTTGACTGAGCACATAACATCCAAGTGTTTGAAAGTGAAACCTTCTTCATGCAACAGTGCCACTGTATTTAGATGGTACCATTTCCTCTTTGATTCACTCATTACTGCTCATGAAGAAAACCTGAGAAGTTGACTCTCCTGAGGAATTCCAGAAACTAAAAAAAAAAAAAAAAAGAGGAAGTCTTCTTTTATCCCCATTGTTAGGATTAAAACTCTCCTCTTCACTTTTACTTGTTGAAAGTATCTCTGTTAGCTTATTCTGACTTAGATTTAATGATATTTATCTATATTTCTAATTCTTGTTCTTTGGGAGGAGGAATCCTAGTTCTCTGTTTTCTGTATTTATTTTCAATGTTGGATTCAGGGCATTTTAAAATGGTACAATAATTCTAACAGAATTTTTTTTTTTTTTTTTTTTTTTTGAGATGGTCTGGCTCTGTCATCTAGGCTGGAGTGCAGTGTCACAATCTCAGCTCAATGCAGCCTCAACTCCTTCACTTTTGGATCCACTGGTTGGATCTTGTTTTATATATGCAAATAAACAGCTTGTTTGGGAAACAAAGCAAAACAAAACAAAACCTCCCAGGCTCAAGCAATCCTCCCACTTCAGCCTCTTGAGTAGCTGGGACTACAAGTGTGCACCACCAGACCTGGATACTTTTTTTGTATTTTTTGTAGAGAGGGGGTTTTGAGAGGTTGTCCAGGCTGGTCTCAAACTCCTGGACTGAAGGGATCTGCCCACCTCAGCCTCCCAAAGTTCCATCATGCCTGGTCCTAAAACAGGATTTTTAATGATGCAATAATTGAACCAGTCCCTTACAGTTGCACATTTGATTCCTGCTTTCTAACTTTATAAATAATTTTTAGACAAGCTTTCCTGAATATATCACCTTTATAAATTTTCTGGAGTCTATTGTATTTCCAAAGGTAGCCGCAACCATATATCTCAACCATGTGGTCTCCAACAGCATGCCTGCTTCAGTGTTAAGAAGTAGAATCAGTTCCCCTTTCCTTGGGATCTAGGCTAGCCCTGTGACTTGTTTTGATCAGTAAAATCTGGTGGAAGTGACACTGAGAAACTTTCAAAGCTTGGCCTAAAGACATCTACAGCTTTTCTATTACCACATAGAATGCTCACTCTTTGAATCTAGTCACCATGAAAAGGGGCCTGAGCATCCATGAGGGTGGGATAGGGTGGGGGTAGGGAGAAAGAGAGAGAGCAGTCTCAGGTGTCCAGCATCTCAGCTATCCCTACAAAAGTGCCAGATATGTAAGTAAAATCATCTTGGATATTCTGGCCCCAGCTGCCACTGGAGTGGAATTTAACTCTGTAAGACATTCCAGACAATGACACATAAGTGGAAGAACCACCCAGCTGAGCCCTTTCCAATTCCTGACTTAAAGAATTATGGGCAAATCAAAGCATTTTTCTCACAGCCATGAAATGTATGCAGCAATAGATAATTGAAATATTTTTTTAATTTAGAAGAAATGCTTAGAAATACAATTATAATTCTAGGTTTTAGAAGGATAATAGTTCTGGAAAATACAAAGCAGATGTCTTTCTGGTTTCCTTAAATCATGATTCCTATGAGTTTTCATAGGGGATTTCAGATTTAGGGAGACAAAGATATAGTGTAACATAATTCATTGTTCAGCTATGTGAAATTAGGCTTTCCTGCACTCTTCATTGAGACACATAGTCTATAAAATCAGGAACTTTATCAAGAGGAAAACAGGTATTAAAAGAAAAACTGCAACTGCATTAAGTTTAAAGGAGTTTAATTTAGCAATGAATGATTCATGAATTGGGCAGCCTTATGAGCCAGAGTAGGCTCAGAGACTCCAGCTTATCCAGGTGGTGGAAGAAAATTTATGAACAAAAAAAGGAAAGTGATGCACAGAAAACCAGCCAGTTCTTCCACTACCTTGATTGGCCAAAACTCAAAGATTGGCACAAGTGTAGGCTACCGTCTGTTTACACCTCCATTTGTTATAATTCACAATGTACAGAAAAACATTTAGGCCAAACTTAAAGTATGTGAGGAGGCAGCTTTAGACTAAACTTGATTTAGCAAGGATTTAAATGTCAGTTAAAATTGTAAACATATTAAGAAGCAAATCTGGTGGACTAGGTCTCTATAGTTTTTCTCTAAGCCAGTGGTTCACAGACTTTAGCACATACCAGATCACTGGGCTTCACCTTCAGAGTTTCTAAACCACTAGGTCTGTGGTAGGGCCCAAGAATTTGTGTTTCAACTACTATCAAGATATTGCTGTTGTTGTTGGTCTGAGAACCACACTATGAGATTGTCTACTCCAGACATCATGGTGGTATTAAAAACTCAGAGGATATGCTATAGGCAGGGCATCCAACTGAAGGGAGCCTTGGAAGGATTTTTTTTTAAATGACAGGAACTTATAAAGATTGGGTTGAGGAGAAAGGGAGGCAGAAGAAAATCTCGGGACAGCGTTGATAAGCCAAAGGAAGAAAGGCTTTTTGCTTTGATCATTATTTAAAACTCTGAGTGGAATCCTGCCTAGCAGAGTGACCCACACCTAACTGGGGTAGCTACAGAAGAGCAGACATGTGGCACTTGATAGGTCTATTGTGAAGATTAGAGGAGTTTGTATGCATAAAGATCAATGAGAAGGCACCTAGTACAGAGTAAATGCTTAACAAGGTACTTACTATTATTATTAATATTTATTTCTTTTCCCTGACATATCTATAGCTAAGGAGTTGTTGGTATAGGATGGCTCAGATATTAACACCTCTCCCTAGACAAAAAGCAAAGGTAGATGAGAACTAAAATGCTGCATACATTTCCCAAAGTAGACCTCAGAAGTGGCATCTAGCAAGAAAGATGTCCAGGTAGGAAAAAGGTCATCTTTGCAAAGTCCAGGAAGGACAAAGACATGGTTAAGAAAACCCCTTCCCAGGTGCCATAAGGATATTTAAGTTCTCATCCATTACTGCTTTTTAGCTATAGGTATGTGGGGAAAAAGCAAATAAATAATAACAATAGTAAGTAACTTATTAAGCATTTACTCTGTGCTAGGTGCCTTCTAATTGATCTATATTAAAAAACTTATTTAATCTTCACAATAGTCCTGTCAGGTAGGTCTCATTTTTATCCCCATTTTTCAGATGGAGAAATTAAGGTGCAGAGAGATTAAGTAGCTTGCCCATGGTCATACACTAATAAGTGGCAGCTTTAAAATTAAACCCAGCAGTCTGAGTCCTGCAATGACATGCTTATCTGCTTACAATTTAGAATTCAGAGGTTTTTTTTGAGTTTACAAAGAAAATGTTATATACATTGTATAATACCTAACACTCCCAGTTGGGCTAGGGCAGTACCCTTTAAGTGCATTCATATAACTGCTGCAAGATAATATTCAATATACAAATATTCAGATTAAGTGTACTAAATAAAAATGATAAGTAGCCTCATCCCAATTTATATCAAATGAATTAAGAATATCTTTAATTATCAAGTTGGAGTTCACTCCCCACCCTACTCTCAATTGTGCCATGGGGCTTTGGAGCAACAGAGATTTCTCAAAGATGGGAGGTGAGGAGGTGTTTTTCTTTTCATAATTGGAATATTTACATTTTTACTTTGCCACCAAGTCATACATTATCTGGCAATTTAAAGCCTATTTCCCTGCTTCTCTATGCTTTCCACCAACATTGGGGATTGCCATTGTTCTGATTATCTCTTGCTATTTAACAAATCATTCTACAATTTAGAGGCTAAAATCAACTCATTTCATGAATTTTTGATCCAGAATTTGAATAAGGCTTGGTTTAATGATTCTTCTGTTTTGTGACATCAACTGAGGACACTCTTACATTCAGCTGGCAAATGTGTTGGCCTAGAGGAGCCAAGATTTATTTACTCACATGTATAGTACTTTAGTGGAGATGGGTAGATGGCTAGCCTCAACTGGGTCTCCTGATGGGAATGCATATTATATGTGCCTTTTCTAGCATGACACATTTAATCTAATACATTCATTCAAAATAAGAAGAAAACTGATGAGCATTTTTAGCAATTACTTTCCACCCTCAGTGTTTCCATTTTAACTTTATTCTTTATTAATAGGGTCAAAATTATATTAAATATTTATTGATCATGTATAGTGATTATGCATATATGTATGTATTGTTTATTTGTGTTCTTTGTCCTTTAATGGGTATGGTATTTTTCCCTTATTGATTTATTATGGCTCAATAAAGTTTTCATATTACTAAAAATGTGTTTGCTCACCAAAAGCATTGGCAACAAAAGCCAAAATAGACAAATGGGACCTAATCAAACTCCACAACTTCTGCACAGCAAAAGAAACAGTGATTAGAGTGAATCGGCAATGAACAGAATGGGAAAAATGTTTTGCAATCTACCCATCAGACAAAGGGCTAATATCCAGAATCTACAAAGAACTAAAATAGATTTACAAGAAAAAAACAAATAAGCCCATTCAAAAGTGGGCAAAGGATATGAACAGACACTTTACAAAAGAAGACATACATGAGGCCAACAAACATATGAAAAAATGCTCATCATCACTGGTCATTAGAGAAATGCAAATCAAAACTACATTGAGATACCATCTCATGCCAGTTAGAATGGCAATCAGCAAAAAAATCTGGAGACAACAGATGCTGGAGAGGATGTGGAAAAACAGGAACACTTTTACACTGTTGGTGGGAGTGTAAATTAGTTCAACCATTGTGGAAGACAGTGTGGCTATTCCTCAAGGACCTAGATATAGAAATTCCATTAGACCCAGCAATCCTATTACTGGGTATATATTCAAAGGATTATAAATCGTTCTACTATAAGGACACATGCACATGAATGTTCATTGCAGCACTGTTTACAATAGCAAAGACCTGGAACCCACCCAAGTGCCCATTGATGATAGACTGGACAGGGAAAATGTGGCACATATACAGCATGGAATACTATGTAGCCACAAAAAATGATGAGTTCGTGTCCTTTGTAGGAACATGGATGAACCTGGAAACCATAATTCTCAGCAAACTGACACGAGAACAGAAAATCAAACACCGCATGTTCTCACTTATAGATGGGTGTTGAACAATGAGAACACATGGACCCAGGGAGGGGAGCATCACACACTGGGACCTGTCAGGGGGAAATAGGGGAGGGACAGCGGGGGGTGGGGAGTTGGGGAGGGATAGCATGGGGAGAAATGCCAGTTATAGGTGATGGGGAGGAAGGCAGCAAATCACACTGCCATGTGTGTACCTATGCAACAATCTTGCATGTTGTTCACATGTACCCCAAAACCTAAAATGCAATAAAAAAATAAAAAATAAAAGAAAATGTGTTTGACTATATATAACACACAGATATGGAAGAATATTTTATGTTTTTAGAGAGATTTAGAAGTGTGGAATAGATTTGATCTTATTTAATCCCAGATTCTTGAGTAATCATTCTGTGCTTGGTGTATAAAGACAAAAGTCCTTTGAGACATATACAGTACAAACACACACACACACACACACACACACACACAGACACATACCCCACAAGAATTATAACATTTTCTGTGATTAAATGATTAGAGATAAGAAATCTTTTTTGAAGGTCTGTGTTAGGTTTTTTTCTTATGTTATATTGACTCATTTAATCAAAATAAAGGTAAAAGAAACATTAGAAATGACAGGAGAGAGTGCTAACATTTGTGGGGCATGTATTGAGCCAATTACTTTGACAAGTGATTTATGAAAAACAGTGTTAGAATATTTAATCTTCACAGCAACACTGAAGAGTAGAAACGAGATGATTCCTTGCTCCACCTACAATAATACAAGTTAGAAAAGTAAGGCATAGATAAGGTTAAGAAAATTGCTCCAAATCGCAAAGCTATCAAGTCCTGGAGCAGGAGTTCAAATTCCATATCCTTTCCATCTCCTTATAATGCTTCCCTGGTATTCTCCCCAACAACACTAATTTGCCACGAAAAGGTCTCTATTTATTTAGATCACTATAAGGAACTTTTAAAAGACACTTGTCTAAGATGGTTTTTACATCTTCAAATGATTAAAAAATGCAAAAAAAATTATTACACATGAAAATTATATGAGATTCTTTTATTCTCTCAATTTTTTAGTTTTGGAATTCAGCCATGCTCATTCATTCATGTATTGTCTATGGTATCTTTCACACTTAACGTCAGAGTTGTGTAATTGTGATAGAATTTAATCATCCCCAAAACCTAAATTATGTACTCTCTGTTCCTTTACAGAAAAGATTTACTGGTCTCTGTATTAAAACACTCATTTCTTGATACTATGTTACACCATGTTAATATCTATCCCTACTCACAGGCATGTGGAAAAAATGTAGCAGAAGACACCTAAGAAATGATTTCTAAAAATTTGTTTCATAGATGTCATGAAGACATTTCATTAACAGAGAAAAAAAAAGGCAGAGAAAACAGTATAATAAGAGTTGAAGTTTTCTAATGAAGATGCTGTCTGCAATAATGCAATACATTTTTCATCGACACACACTTACTAAATAATATGTAAAATACTGACACCTAATGTTAACTTTTTGTATTATAATTTCAGAGAATTTTTCAATAGCCCAAAATAAAATTTAGGAAGCTATTAAAAGTTAAGGTTAAAAAAAGGTCATATAGTTTTTCTAAATAAACATATCTGATTTGTGTATGTGTGTATTACTGGGATAATATTTCTGAAAATTAAAAGTAGAAAAAGTAGCTCATATACATTTAAAGCTTACAATGAAATTCATGGGCCTGCAACTGAATTGAATATTAGTAGCATGAGTGTGTTACTGGTAATATCTCAACAAACTAATATTTTAATGCAGGTGTCAGTAAACTTTTCCTGTAAAAAAATAAAACAGAGGTTGAGTGCAGTGGTTCACACCTGTAATCCCAGGACTTTAGGAGGCCGAGGGGGGTGGATAACTTGAGGTCAGGAGTTCGAGACCAGCCTGGCCAACATGGTGAAATGCTGTCTGTACTAAAAATACAACAATTAGAGAGGCTTGATGGCACATGCCCGTAATCCCAGGTACTTGGGAGTTTGAGGCAGGAGAATTGCTTGGGGGCAGAGGTGGCAGTGAACTGAGATTGTGCTGCTGCACTCCAGCCTGGATGACAGAGTGAGACTTGGTATCTAAATAAATAAATAAATAAATAAAACAAAGAATACATAATTTAAGTTTTGTGAATTGTAAGGTCTGTCACAACTACACAACTCCAACACCATAATATGAAAGATAACATAAGCAGTACAGGAATGAATGTAGATGAGTTAAAAAAGAAGTTGATGTTTAAATCTGAATTTCATATGATTTTCATGTGTCATGAACTTTTTGAAAACATTGTTTCTGGCCAGGTGCAGTGGCTCACACCTGTAATCCCAGCACTTTGGGAGGCTGAGGTGGGTGGATCACGAGGTCTGGAGATCGAGACCATCCTGGCCAACGTGGTGAAACTCATCTCTACTAAAAATATGAAACAGAACAAAACAAAGCAAAAAAACAAACAAAGAAATTAGCTGGGCATGGTGATGTGCGCCTGTAGTCCCAGTTACTCAGGAGGCTGAGGAAGGAGAATCGCTTGAACCTGGGAGGCAGCGGTTGCAGTGAGCCAAGATCACACCATTGCACTCCAGCCTGGTGACAAAAGCAAAATTGTCTCAACAAGGAAAAAAATGTTTCTAACCATTTAAAAACATACATAGTACTTGGGGACAATGGCTTATGCCTGTAACACCAGCACTTTGGGAAGCTGAGGCAGGAGGATCACTTGAGGCCAGGAGTTCAAGACTAGGCTGGGTGACATAGCCAGAGACTGTCTCTATTTTAAAAATTAACAAATTAGCTAGGAGTGGTGGTGCATGCCTGTAGTACAATCTACGCCGGGAGACTGAAGTGGGAGAACCACTTCAGCCCAAGAGGCGAGGACTGCAGTGAGCTAGCTGAGATTATGCCACCACACTCCAGACTGGGTGACAGAGCAGGATCCTGTCTCAAAAAAAAAAAAAGAAAGAAAGAAAAAGAAAGAAAGAAAAAAGAAAAAAAGAAAAAGAAAATGTGCAAACCATTTTTAGCTTCAGAGATTAAAGAAAACAACAACAACACACCGATGGTTCACTGGATTTGACCAAGGTGCCATAGTGTACCAACCCTTGTATAAGGTCTTTTCATTGACTCGTCAGTGTAGGACAAAATGGAGAAATATTTCTGTTTCTGGGGTGAGAACAGATAAATTTTTTTTTAATCCAAAACTTGAATAGATGTTTTGGTTCGTAATAATTACTCCTCATCCCAGACTGATGTTTCTTGATAGGCTTTTTTGTATTAACCAAATTAGCTGCAAAGACAAATTAGCTAACTTTTAAAATTATGCTCACAAATGAATGTTTTTATTTCATCCAATTATGTCATGGTCAAAGTGGAAAAGATATTAGAACATGTAGAAAAAGTTATTGAACTTTTAAATAGAAAATCTTGTCTATTAAATGTTTCTCGAACACATAAAGCACATTTCCACATGAAGCCCTTCTCCACCACATGCACTCTGTCTTTGGTTTGGGATGCTCTTTCCCCAACCCTCTATTCCATTTCTCATCCTCTATATTTCATTTAATCATTCCACCCAGCTGGACGTGGTGGCTCACACCTGTAATCCAGCACTTTGGGAGACCGAGATGGGAGGGTCACCTGAGGGTTGGTAGTTTGAGACCAGCCTGATCAACATGGAGTAACCCTGTCTCTACTAAAAATACAAAATTAGCTGGGTGTGGTGGCACATGCCTGTGATCCCAGCTACTTGGGAGGGTGAGGCAGGAGAATTGCTTGAACCCTGGAGGCAGAGGTTGCAGTCAGCCAAGATTGCCCCATTGCACTTCAGCCTGGGCAACAAGAGCAAAATTCTGTCTCAAAAAAACAAAAACAAAAGCAAAATCATTCCAACCTTGACCCCACGCAAATCTCATGTCCTTGTATTTCAATATCCATTATGCCTTCAAACATCCCCCAAATTCTTAACTCATTTCAGCATTAACTCAAAATTCCATAGTCCAATGTCTCATCTGAGACAAGGGAAGTCCCTTCCACCTATGAGCCTGTAAAATCAAAAGGAAGTAGTTACTTCCAAGATACAATGGGCATACAGGCATTGGGTAAATACAGCCATTCCAAAAGAGAAAAACTGACCAAAACAAAGGGACTGCAGGCCCCATGCAAGTCCAAAATCCAGCGGGGCAGTCAAATCTTAAAGCTCCAAATGATTTCCTTTGACTTCATGTCTCACATCCAAGTAATGCTGTTGCAAAAGGTGGGTTTCCATGGTCTTGGGCAGCTCCACCCCTGTGGCTTTGCAGGGTAGAGCCTCCCTCCTGGCTGCTTTCACAGGCTGGTGTGGTCTGTGCCTTTTCTAGGCACCTGGTGCAAGCTGTTGGTGAATCTACCATTCTTGCGTCTGCAGGATGATGGCCCTCTTGTCACAGCTCTGCCAGGCAGTCAGTGCCCCAGTGGGCACTCTGTGTGGGGACACTGACCCCACATTTCCCTTCTGCACTGCCCTAGCAGAGGTTCTCTATGAGGGCCCTATAGAGGTGGAGGTGTTTTCACATATTCTCTGAAATCTAAGCAGAGGTTCCCAAACTGCAATTCTTGGCTTCTGTGCATTCACAGGCTCAATACCACATGGAAGCTGCCAAGGCTTGGGGCTTGCACCCTTTGAAGCCATGGCCTAAGTTCTATGTTGGCCCCTTTCAGCCATGGCTGGAGAGGCTGGGATGTAGGGCACCAAGTCCCTAGGCTGTACACAGCATGTACCCTGGGACCAGTCCACGAAACCTGTTTTTCACCTAGGCTTCCAGGCTTGTAATGGGAGGGGCTGCTGTGAAGACCTCCGACATGCTCTGGAGACATTTTCCCCACTGTCTTGGGGATTAACATTCAGCTCCTTATTACTTATGCAAATGTCTGCAGCTAACTTGAATTTCTCCTCAGAAAATGGGACTTTTTTTTCTTATATTGTCAGGATGTAAATTTTCCAAACTTTTATGCTCTGCTTCCCTTATAAAACTGAATGCCTTTAACAGCATCCCTGGCACTTCTTAGAAATTGTTGCTTAGAAATTTCTTTTGCCAGATACCCTAAATCATCTCTTTCAAGTTCAATGTTCCACAGATATCTAGGGCAGAGGCAAAATGCTGCCAGTCTCTTTGTTAAAACATAACAAGAGTCACCTCTGCTCCATTTCCCAACAAGTTCCTCATTTCCATCTGAGACCAACTCAGCTGGACTTTATTGCCCATATTGCTATCAGTATTTTGGTCAAAGTCATATAAGAATTCTCTCAGGAATTCCAAACTTCCCCATATTTTCCTATTTTCTTCTGAGCTCTCCAAATTGTTCCAATCCCTGCCTGTTACTCAGTTCCAAAGTTGCTTCCACATTTTTGGGGTATCTTTATAGCAGCACCCCATTCTACTGATACAAATTTATTGTATTAGTCAATTTTAATGCTGCTGATAAAGACATATCCAAGACTGGGCAATTTACCAAAGAAAGAGGTTTAAAGGACTCACTTGAAACTGTGGTTCCATGTGGCTGGGGAGTCCTCACAATCATGGCAGAAGGTGAAAGGCACGTCTCACATGGTGGCTGACAAGTGAAAGAACTTGTTCAGGGAAATTCCCCTTTTTGAAACCACCACATCTCATGAGACTTATTCACTATCACGAGAAAGCATGGGAAAGACCGGCCCCCTCATGATTTAGTTAAGTCTACTCTGGTCTCTCCCCCAACACATGGGAACTGTGGGAGCTAAAATTCAAAATGATATTTTGGTGGAGAAACAGACAAACCGTATCAATGAGACCATTAACCTTCTTCTTTATAAATTACTCAGCCTTAGGTGTTTCTTCACAGTGATGCAAGAATGACCTAATACAGTATATTAAAGAGAAATGCACCCAATAATATGGTGAGAGACAGAGACAGAAAACCACAATAGAGATGCCCATTTGAAAAGAGAGAAAAAGTATGCAAGGTGCTTAGCAATCAGTGGTCCATAACATTTCTGAAATCCAACTGGCACATGTCACCAGTTCCTTGATTAGGACTCTTGTTTTACTCCTTTGGAATGGTTCTGTTAGGCCTTTGTTTCACTTCTATGTTCTTGATTCTATATTTTGAATCTTCGTTTCTTTTACATAAGAAATAGAACATTCTTGAAACTGAGTAGATTTCTCAAACTGCTTCCTGCTAGATTATTTATCTATGACTGTGTTATGAATTGCCTGAAAACATAGAAGTTTAAAACAATAAAATTTATAATATCATTGTTTCTGTGGCTTAGATTCAGTAACTTAACTGGGTTTTCTAAATCAAGGTTGCCTGTAAGGCTGCAATCAATGTGTTTGCTGGGGCTTCAGTCATCTCAAGGCTCAAACAAGGCTGGATCTTCTTGCAACTCCACTTAAGGGGTTGTTGAAAGAATTCAGTTCCATATGAGCCATTAGACGAAGGGTCATCATTTCTTGGCTGCTGAATGAAGGCCTCTATTTGTTCCTCACCATATGATTCTCTCCAAAGAGCAGATATCAATATTGCACCTGACTTCCATTAAACTGAGGATGTGTGAGCACAAGAGGGGGCAAGCAAGAGAAAAGCCAGAGTTTTTATGCAGCCTAATCTTGGCAGGAGTATCTCATCACTTTTACTATAATCTATTATTAGAGGCAAATCAGTAGTTTCAGCTCACACTCAAAAGGAGAAAATTATACTAGAAAATAAATACAAGGAAGTGGGTATCATTGGGAAATATCTTGGAAGCTGCTATACCTCACTCATTTGGGAACATATAGACCTCTTCACTTTGAACTGCCTTTATCTTTTTAAGGCCAATTGATACAATTCTTTTAAAACTGTAGATTTTCTATGTATCAAATTTTATAGTTTACTAGACAACAGTAATACCCAAAAAGTCTCATTTCATATTGGGCAGAGTTAAAGGGCTAGGAAAAAATCTTGTTAAGATTTTCAGAAGCAATGTTGTTTGGTTAATAAGTCCTACAAAATCTCAACAGAGTATCTTACATCTACACTTTTCATCTGATATTGAATCTGAAGCCATGTTTAATGGAAGAATTTGATCTTTCCCATCAGGTTGCATTTTTACTTGATAATCTTTTGCAGGATGAAGAGGTTTATAATGGAGAAATTGTCTTATTTCTCAACTCTGGAAGTCCTATTTGAAAATGTTTTCTCTATATTTTGATTGAATATTGAACATAACTCTTTATTTCATCTCTTTATATCTGATTCTTATCACAAGAGAAAACAAAAAACAAAATAAAAACACTGTTGGCACTTTGCACATTTGGTCTGAAAATCTTAGCTAAATCCACAAATTCATTAGACATTTTTTTCTATCTTTCATGTTACCTCTCATCACTAACATGAGTCAACTTTTCTCAGGCTTCCAGTATCAAAGCACTCATTATCTTTTCAATTTCCATTGATATATATATTTGTAAAAGTCCTTCTATCTCTACCTACTCTCTGGCCCTAAAGTCAATGGCAGATATATATATTTGATTTCAAAAATATATGTATATATATGCACACACACATATATGTACATGTGTATATATACACACATATATACAAATCTATGTATATACATATATGTGTGTACAAATATATATGTATATGTGTGTATATATATATATTTGTATTTGTGTATGTGTATGTATATGTATATATATATACACACACACATATATTTTGAAATTAAAATGTATTTGCTTTGAAGTTCCATTTCAGGTAACAAATAATTGACCAATGAACTGGTGTCTTTAAGTTTGGCCATTGGGCAAGCAAATTCTGCCTTTTTCTATAGTTGAGTGCAGCACTGAGGAGAGTACCTACCAATTGTTCCTTTACTGCTTTGTAGAACAGGATAAAGTTGTTAAGCCCAAAACAACTTTTTGCCCTCATCGCCAATTTTATCCTCATTGCCAATCAAGAAATCACTCAAATTTCCCTCCTTTCACCAACCCTGAAACCCAAATAAAAAGGGTATAAATTAGCCCTGTGTAACTCAAACTTGCAAGAATCAGATACAATCATTGGCAAAGTAAATTCTTGGTTTTCCACCCTCCTATTCAATATTTCCCCTGTATACGTAAGAAGGCAGGAGTGTAGATTTTAAAGCAAGCTCAGTAGCAAATCAGCTAATATCTGGATTAAAGTTAAAGATAAGCTGAAATTTTTCAAACGCAAGAGGTTTGCTGTTGGTGGACTGGAGCACCTTATGATAAAAAACAGGATGCAACAGGAGGGAGGAAGACTCCCAGCCCCCACATCTCTCCCTGTGTGAAAAGCTCGTGCTTGTTCGAGGTAAAGCAACCAGGCCCAACATACGAGAGAGATGACTGATCCCTCAAATACACTACACAATGTGGCTTCCAGGAGTCCTTCACCTTGGACCTCAGAAACCAATGACATGTTCTCAGCCATATTTCAAAATATACATAGCATTCTTTACACCAGGGTAATGGGGAACTCTGCCTGGCAGGAAGCAAACACCTGTGAAACATATTTTGTCTGAAACCACATCTTTCTTCATAGGATCTGACATAAAGTAACTTAACCTGCAATATTATATATACAACTTTGGAAAGGGGAGTGGTATTTTACAGGCTGACTTAGTCGACTCCTAACTAATAGTACCCCTGAGCTTAAAGGAAGGGAAACCCTTTCTTAATAATTTCCAGTTCTTCATATTCTTGTTCTCTTGATATATATAGAAGTTTTATCTAAATTGTTCATATTCTATTTTTCATGCCTAAAAAACCAATGAAAAAATAAGTCAAGTCCTGTTTTGTAGTGTTTGCCAATTTCCATGGTATAAATACATCTAAATACTTCTTTCCATAGTATGAATACCTCCAAGGTATAAATTTTAAGCTATCAAGTCATGTTAAGGAATGCAGAATTAGAACAAACTATGTCATTATATAGTATTTTTTTTATATTTCGATACAATAGACATAAATAAACTGAAAACTACAGATAAAGGGTAAAATGAATAGGAAGTGATAAGTTTTGCATGTTTATTGCTAGCTCTTTAAAAAACTTTTGTAATGAAGAAGTTGCCAAGAAATATATAGGAGGATCTGGTGCACCTTCCCTTCCCTTCCCTAATGTTGCTGTCTTGCATAACTATAGCACAATAACAAAACAGGAGATTGACATTAGTATAATACACAGAACCTATTCATATTTCACAATCACACATGTGTGTTTATAGTTCAATGCCATTTCATCGCATGATACAGTATTATACCATTATATAACCACAACAATCAAACTATAGAACTCTTTCATCACCAGGAAGTACTCTCAAATTACCCCTTTATAGCAATTTCTTGATTCCCAATCTTTAACTCCTGGCAACTACCAATCTGTTCTTTATATCTGTAAATGTGTTATTTCACAAATGTATAAATTGAGATACATAGTGTGCAACCTCTTGAGATAGGCTTTTTTTTCTCTCAACATAATTCCCTTGAGATTCATCCAAGCATCTATAAGTATTACTAGTTTATACCTTCATCATTAGGGGTAATATTTTATGGTATGGATGTACCACAGTTTGTTCAACCATTCATCCATTGAAAGACATGTGGCTTGTTTTCAGTTTCTATTATGAATATATCTGCTATGAATATTTATGTGCATGTTTTTGCATTAACATATGTTTTCATTTCTCTGGTATAAATTTCTAAGAGTCCGATTGCTGGGTTCTATTGAAAGCATATTTTTGGTTTTAAAGGAAACTGCCACACTAGTTCACAGAGTGGATATGCCACTTAACATTCTAACAAGCAAAATATAAGTGATCCAGTTTTTCTGCACCTCAACAGCATTTGGTATTATCATAATTTTTAAAGATATTCTAATAAGTGTGTAATAATACCTCACTTTGGTTTTAATTTGTATTTTCCTAATGGTTAACAATGTTAAACATGGTAATTATTTTTTTAAATTAAATATACATATATAGTGCTGATTTAAAATCTGTATATCCTTTTCAGTGAAATGTGTCTTTAGGGTTTTTGCCCATTTGCTATTTGAATTATTTGTCTTATTAATGTTGAGTTTTGAGGGTTCTTTATATTTTATCTAGAAGATATTTCTCAAATATGTGGTCTGAAAACATTTTATCCCAATGTGTAGGCTGTATTTTTATCCTTTTAACAAGATCTTTCTTGGAGCAAAAGTTTTCAGTCCTGATAAGATTCAACTTATTAATTTTTTAATGAACTGAATTTTTGGTATTAAGTCCAAGAACGGCTTGCCTAGCCCTAAGTTTCAATGATTTTCTTCTAAGCATTTTTCTAATAGTTTATGGTTTTATGTCTCACATGTGTCTGTGATTCATTTTTAGCACATTTTTGTACAAAGTGTGAGGTTTAAGTCAAAGTCTCTTCTGCTGATGAGTATCTAATTGTTACCATACCATTTCCTGAAAAGGGTACATTTCTCTATTGAATTGCTTTTTCACCTTTGACAAAAATCACCAGGACACTTTTGTATGGGTCTCCATTTTGGTTTTCTCTTCTGTTCTGTTGATCTATTTGTCTATTCCTCTGCCAGTACCACACTGTCTTGAATACTGTACCTATATAGCAAGCCTCAATGTCAAATAGAGTGATTTTTTCACATTTTTATTTTTATACAATATAAGATAGTTTTGCTATTGTTTATCCTTTGTCATTCCATAAGAATTTGAGAACAGACTCTTCTATGTCTATAAAAAGCTTCAAGTTACCAGCTAATAATAAATAAATAAAAATATATAAAGCTGACAAGGTTTTTGATAGAAATTGTCTTAAACTTACAGATTTAGGGAGAATTGTCATCTTTACTATGTTGGCTCTTCCAATCCATGGATATGCATCTCATAATTATTTAGATCTTCACTGATTTCCTTCATTAACATTTTATAATTTTCAGCATACAGATCCTGTGCATGCTTTATGAAATTTATGAATGATTATTTCATTTTCTTTGGAGTACTTTTAAAGGGTAGTATGTTTTCAATATTGATTTCTACCAAATATTCATTGTTTTGGTTTCCACCAATGTTCATTGTTAGGACATAGATATGTAATTATTTTTGAGTATTGATCTTGTATTCTGTAATCTTGCTAAAATTATGAATTAGTTCTAGGAAGTTTTCTTAGAATTGGTCGTTGGAATTTTCTGCATAGACAATTATGTCATCTGCTAATAAAGACAGTTATATTTCTTCATTTTTACTCTGCATGTATTTTTTAAATTGTCATTTTTTGCAATATTATGCTGGCCAGTATTCTGTGTTGAATGAGAGTGAGAAGAATAGACATCTTTGCTTCCTTCCTAATCTTAGGGGAAAGTATTCAGTCTATTACCATTAAGTATGATGTTAGCAGTCGGTTTTCTGTAATTGCTCTTTTTGAGTCAATATCCCTAATAGATATACTCTGTAGTTTTATTTTCTTTTCTTATGATCTGATTATTATGAAGAGAATATTAGTCTCATGGAATGAGTTGGGAAATTTTCCCTTTTCTATTTTTTAGAACAGTTCGTAAATTACTGGTGTTAAGTCTTTAAACATTTGGTAGAGTTCACCATTAAAGGTAAAATTCATCTACCTTTAATGGTGAATTCAAAGTTTCTTTGTTGGAGGTTTAAGTGTATTTGGATTTTCCATGTTTTTTTTTTAGATCAGTTTAAGAAGTATGTTTCTGCTTGTTCTTTTCATTTGGGTTATCTAAGTAGCTAGGACAAAAAATTGTTCACTGTGTTTTCTTCTATTTTTATTTCTGTACAATTATTCATAATGTCTCTTCTTTCTTCCTAGGTTTCAGCAATTTCAGTTTTATTTCTTTTTTCGCCTAGTGAAAGATTTGTCAATGTTGTTAATATCTCAAATAACCAATTATTGGCTTAGTAGATTTACATTATTGCTTTTCTACTCTTTATTAATTTCCATTCTAAGCTTTACTATTCTTGTCTCTCTACTTTCTTTGGGTTAAGTTCACTTTTCCTTTTCTAATTTCCAAACATGAGAGATCAGGTTATTAATTTAACTCAATGTTTGTTTAAAAAAATGTATGTTTTAGGTAAAAATTTCTCTCTTAAGCACTGCCTTTGCTGTATTCCATAACTTGGTATGTTGCATTTTTGTTTACATTTGCCTCAAACTACTTTTAAATCTGCTGTATGATTTCTTCCTGTACCCATTGTTTATGGAGAAGTGTGTTGTTTATCTTCCACAGATATTTGAAATTTTAAATTTTCCTTCAGTTATTGATTTATAGTTTTATTCCATGTGGTAAGAAAACAAATTGTATATGATTTCAACACTTAAGTTTTTTCAAACTTGTTTTATGGTCTAATGTATGGTCTATTTTCAAAAATGTTTTTTATGTACTTGAGAATAATTTATATTCTCTTTTGTGGGGTGAATTGTTATTTGTATATATATATAGACTATTTTGTCTATATGATTTTTAGTCTTATATTTGTTTGTTGATCTTCTATCCCATGTTATCTTAAGTGTTGAAAGTTTATAATGAAGTCTCCAACAACTATTATTGAATTTTCTATTTCTCCCTTCAATTTGATTTGTGCTTTCTGTGTTATTGAACTTTGTTGTTAGGGGCATATATGTTTAAATCAGTTTGTTTTACTGAATAACCACTTATTACAAAATAATTTTCTTAGTGATTTCCCTTGAGAATAAAAATAACATGGTAACTTAAAACATTGTATTTTAAATGAAAATCAACTTAATTTCAATAGTATACAAAACAATGCTTCAATGTATCACTATTCCCTGCTCTTTTTTGTTCTATTATTGTCATACAAATTATACTCTTATACATTATAAATCTATTAACATGATTTTTATAATTATTGCTTAATAAAATTGTCTTTTAATTCTGATTATGAATTAACTCTGGTAGGAGTTACTAACAGAAAAAGTTTATCTCTTATATTTAATGATGTAGCTACCTTTATTTCTCCCACATACCTTGTCCTATATTTGTGAAGTCATTATTTAGAATATACATAGTTTACAAATTCACAGTATAATTTGAATTGAACACCACTGCTCTATATTTTTTCATTGTAAGGTAGGGCATAAGCCAATTGGCAGAATTACTTTTTATTCTAATTGACATGAGCAGATGAAGTAGAGTTAGATTTTCAGAGTCTTTGAGAGATATAACTTGTTCTCATTATAACCATCCAAACAGCCAAAATATTACATTATACATCTTAGGCACTCAATGTATAGCAAATATTCTTTAAACTCCTGCTATATGTAGGATTCTGTAATTACAAGTGATTTTCTATTTAATTTCTAAATATATCAAATAAAATAAATTGAATTTTCTATATGAAAAATGTTTCAAAAGAAAACCAGCAATTAATCTTCTCAGTCTTACTAATTTGTTCTCTTTTCCTTTTTATTCTTTTCCCATTCTTCACTTTCTGTCTTGTAAAAAATACTACAAAAATAAATGTAAAATGTTGTACAAGCTGCAATTAACTTATAAATAGCTAAATACAACATGAGTTTAATAAACAGAGGAAAATGTAGGTATTTTTTCTTTATTACATAGTTTCTCCATACCTAAACTTTTTTGACTTGAAATGTCCTTAAGTGTTATATGCCTGGTGGTAATGATTGGATTAGTCTTTGTCCTTTGAATAACTTGTTCTTTCCTTTAGTCATCTCACACACACACACACACACACACACACACACACACACACGCACACACGCACACATACACATACACTAGCTTTACTTTTTTCATAAATTGTATATTATTCAGCATTTCAAGGGTCTATCTAAACTTGTGGAGAGAGATATGTCTCACTGTGATTCTTTCTTGACCTCAGGTACTCAAAATAAAAATACTTCCAGGTCCAAATAAAATGTATGATGCTGTATACTATGATATATATTATCACATGATATCGTTCCTCTTTTTTAGATTATGTATGTTAAATGAAATGAAAACTTTAAGTATTTACTTTACATCATGAACCTCTATTTCTTCATATATAAAATGAAAACAATGGCAAACTTTACTTCACAATATTGTTATGAGAATTATATGTGATACTGTATATAAAGCACATACCAGTGTTTGGAATTGGTAAGTTCTCAATAAATCCTATTTCTAATTATATATTCATGTCAAAGGGAAATTAATAATAAATCAATTTAATAATGGTAATTTTTAATATTTTAATTTTTATTACTTAGAAATATGAAAGATGATTATTTGGCTCTTCAGAATTCTAATTTTCACCAAACATTTATTAAAATATAAATTTCCACATAATATTTAAATCAGGAAAATTGAACTTTTATTTTTAGAAGAGCTTAGTCTACATGGTAAACTTTCTTTTTGTGTTAGTCTGAGAAAACTGAATCAACCATGGAATACAAGCCCAGTTCTTGGGGTGGTTGCAATGTAACTTTGCAAAATTGGCCAAAGACAGCTGTATTTGTATTTCTGACTTTCCTGAAGGTCAATTGTGTGGTAATCAACTAAATTGACAACACAAAGAAAACCCAAAATGATGATTAAGACTCAAAATAATTGAAAGTGATATATTATCTTTATTTTTAAATATGTAGACGTGCTCAAGTTTTAGTCATGCTATATCAATTATGAATTGAAATAGCTTAAGGATTTATGCATGTTATACTGACTAGTAATTAAATTTAATGTATATGTGTATCCCTCAGTAATGATCTTTGCCCACAATATGTACCATACAGTTATACTTATTTCTTCAATTACCCCATACTTCCTTCCCTATAGAGCATGTTGTGCATGAGGACTTTCGGCAAAGATTTGGCCCATGTATGGAAGAGCAGGTTTCTATTTATACGACACCATTCCTCCTCAACTCACTCAAGGCTGGATTACAGTATGTTGTCTAGCTTCTCCAGAAATCTTCCTTTTTCATTTACAATAATAAAAATTCAATTTTTTGTCCACATGTTTAAAATGTTTCAAAGCTGCCATTCACTAACAGCCGTAGTTTAGTTACACACAAACTGTTTGAATGCCATCAGAACTTCTTAAATTACAGCTTTCTCCCTAATTATGAGCCATACATTATTGTCTATATCATCTGTCGAATAAACAGTTTTTATGCCTGCCAAAAGAATATCTGGAGGTGTTCTTATTTACATCGTATATTGAAAATATAAATAAAAACACAAACATGATTTACTGAATGTTATAATTAATAAAAGCACCATGATCAAAACATTACCTGATTTTTTTCCTTAGTTAACAGCATTTCTTTAAACAGAGTTAATATTTGAGAGGGAAAAAGTCTTTTACTTCTGTTGAAGAGAAAACAAACGTAAATACCAATTTTGCTGACATTTTGAATTCACTACATATAAAAAGATAGAGAAGTATTAAAATATGTTGAGAATTTAGGATTTTCTTAATGTTAAATTGAGATATAGAAGGCATATCTACTACTATATGAGCATATCTAAATCAGATGTGGTACTAATGTTCAGCAGAACAGAAGAAATATTAACATAAGGATTAATCATCCTTCTGATAAATATTAATTATTAGTTTGAAACCAACTGTACTGTCTTGATTCTTTTCAGTGAAGGAGATTCCAATTTTTTTTTTAGAAGCCTATTTAATTCATACCTTTGGCAATATATTTACATACTTGTAGTTACAAAAGACACAAATGAATTTTTCATGATTAAGCATAATTAGTGAAATGTTCTTGTTTAGATATTAGACAATAAGAAACATACTTTATTTAATTATTGAATATTCATCAATTTTCAGTTTTGAAATGTAATGATTCTTTCTAGGTATTCACCACTTTCCATGTATCTTACTATGTGTTTTGCTTTCTTTGTAATTTTTTTAGTGAATTAATTCATGTAAATAGTTAAGGCCACATGGCAGTACTAATACTAATAAATTATGCCAAATATTATGTAAATAATTTCACATATTATCTTATTTAATGAGACATCCATATGATTTGGTAATATTATCCAATTTTATAAATGGCAAAATTAAGTTATTAAATATCTAAGACACAATATCACAATTATTAATTGGTGGAAACAGTATTTGAACCCTATATTTTGGTTTCAGGGCCTGTGAACTGAATGCTTACAAAGTAGTAGTTCTTTGCAGATTTTAATGCTTATGCTAAAAACTATGGTGTTCTGATCCATTCACATCCATCTTAATTTTGGCAAATAGGGAGTTGCTTACAACTATTTTTGCTGTTTCTACTTATATTTAGTTCAATATTATTAAGTAATCTGAGTTGATTGCTATTTTTTAATCTTCAAATTTCCATTTTTTCCCTATTGTGAAAATTCAGAATTTAGTTGTTACATCTTCCTCTCCCACATTGTGCCTAAATGCAAACACACACATACACACTTTCTATTTCCTCAACCTCCAAATATAATGAAATCATGACTTTGATTACATCAATATTCATTGTCTGTATGCTTATGGCTACATGAGTATTATTTACAACTGCTACTGTATACACACGAAAGATTAGGGACATAAGTAAAATATATTAGGGACTTAGCAGTGTTTAGTTTTAAATGTGGTATATTTTGTACATTACCTGGTTTACTTTGATACATGTTTCTTTCACTGTATAGTTTTATTTTAGAGTTAACAATTGACTTCATTTACATTTGTTCAACATTGTTGTCTGTTTATTGGGACCCTCAAATTAGTTTTGACAGAGCTTAACGTAGTAGATGGGAAATAAATATTCTAAGACCTTGCTTACTGAAAAATATCTTCGGTCTGCCTTCACATTAATTGGGTAATTTGGCTTGGCATATAATTCTGAATTGAAAGTTATTTTCCATCTGTTGACTTCTTGCATTAATCTAATTTCTATTATCTTTCGTTCTAATTTTGAAACTGCTTCTCAATTTTATATTACAAAATTTTCTTGAATTATTTTCTATATTACATCTTTCATTTTCACAAACTCTTTTGTGTTCTCTGTATCTTTTTAAGACGTTAGTTGTCCCAGGGTATTTCTTTCTCTCTGAATATATTAATTATACCTTTTTTCTCTGTGCTTTCTCTTCACTGTTTCCATTGAATTGTTTGTTTCCTGTTTATTCTTTTGGACTCTGTCCTGAATTTTAAACGTTATGGTTGACAGTCTGGTGATACTTTGGGTCCATTCATTTTTAAAACTGGAACTCTAAAAACCAGGTGCAAGCATTTTGTGAAAGGGCAGAACTTCTTGATTGGTGGACACCATTGTGCCACAATGAGCCCAATGTAATGATTTGTAGCTCTTATCAATTGGACTGGGCAGTTTTCCCAGAGATAAATATATAATCATATTCCTGGGGTGGGCTAGGGGGAAGGCGGATATAAGCCTGGGTGTATGGGTAAGTTCTTAGGACCTAAGTGGGGAAAGGGAGCTGGGGCTTTCACCATTTAAAATGCAAAATATTGCTGAAATACCCTATTTTTCTATCAAATGGCTCACTCATCTGTCTCCTCAGATGTACTCATGTCTCTAAGCCCAGAGCTAAACTATTTCATCTTCTCTAGAGAGTAAACACCCACTGTGATGAGTGTGGAGAAGATTCAGTGTTCTGGTTGCACAGGCTGGGGGAAACAATCTGGGCTCCAACTGCTACTTTTATAGACTTTCAACCACCTGTTTTCCAACTCCCCTACATCATAGCCTTCAAAGATAACTAGTATCTCCAATGCCCAAACGTTTCCATGGTTCTTTGATGTGGATCAATTACTACTCTTTGATATCCTCCCCTTCCAACACAGGCTTTTACATTGAAGATTTTCTGCACCCATCTAAATCAGTTTCCTCAACTTTCCAGCTTTGAGTATGTTGACATTCCTAACATGTTCTTATCCTTTATCATTTTGGAAGGGCTTTTCATGTTTGTACTACTTTTATTCATTTGTTAACATTTTCTGTGAGTTAGATCACCAATACTATCTGGAAGTGTGGATTATGATATAGTAATTTTTCTCACTTATGAATATTATGTTACTCAACTTTGCTAAAGAAAGTCCTTAAAAATTTAGTTTTTTGTTGTCGTTGCCTTATTTTATTTTTGTTTTCTCTGATGTAAGTATACATTTAAGCTAAATAAGTTATTTTCTAACAAATAAGTAATCACACAGGCAATGAATACTAAACTGCACAGAAGTGCATGAATTGATTGCAATGAATATGTCAGCCTTTGGCTAGACAGACAGAAAGCCATTCAAGGAAGTGTCCCCTAACCTTTAACCGACTTCTCTGCAATCCTCCTAAGCACTGTTGAAACAAATAAACATAAGCAAGAGAAAGACAGCAAATATAATATATAAAAATATATGTAACAACTTTGTTATGAAATAAGTTAATATGGCCACCAATATAACCAAGTAATTGTTATAAAATAGCAATATTATTTAGCATTCAGTGAAAAATGTGACATTTGGAGTCAGTTACCAGTTTCAAGCAGTCTGGTTCTGTTGTTGCCACCTAAAAAAAGACTGTCTGTGATTCTCTCTTTCTGTTCTTTTTTTCCCTCTTAATTGCCATTTTTTCCCAGACCAGCTGTAGCATCTATGTCCTGACTTTGATCCAACAACTTACTTTAACCCATAGAGAAAATGTCTCCCATAGACTGTGTATATTGCTGCAATGTCTCCTTTCTTGACAAGCTTGCTGTTTTAACACAATAGAACGTACAGAGAGCTGCATGAAGTGAAGCTCCCACATACTGGGAAAGAGAAAATTAAGACCTCTGTTTAGTAAATACTGGCATAAAAATGAAATTCTTTTCACCTAAAATAACATTGTGGGTATGTGAAATTGAAATTTTAACAGAGGCCAAGGAATCCAATGTTAGCTTGTTTGTCTTTCCTGGCAAATCGTTCTTTAAAATATGTTTCTCATTTGATTTAGGACAAATAAGTCATTTTCAAGTTAAATCTTGGGTGGGGCACTGGTAGAGGGTCTTTGAGGCCCTTCTAAGGCAAAGAAGGCTGCAGTGTGATAACAAAAATGACACAGCCAGTGTATTTAGATGCTCTTGAAGCTAAAGATTTTAGCATTATCTTCAAACTGGATAATAGAGTAAAATTGAATTTCTACATGTGAAAAACTGCTATCTATTAAAAGTAGGTTTTGTAAATATCATGTATTCCTGACTTGTTCTACTGGGCTTACAGTGAATCAGATTCAATTATAAAGGAGTTTTTATAAGCTGCTGTTTTGAGGCAAAGCTCCACTGTTAGACTAAAGATAAATATGTACAGCAGACAAGATTTGTCAGAACTACACACAACTCATTAATTATCTGCTTATGATGGAATAGACTAAGTGTTCAGCACAACTGTAAGTATTGTGTATACGAAGAAAAATGGAAATATTAACCACATAATTGAGCAGGATATGTTAAAGGAAGGTGGAAACACATTGGCCACAAATACAATGTAGGATCTGATGTTTCCTTCAAAGCCTATAATAAGAAAATTGCATAGAAAAGCTTTTAAAATATGGAGGCTGAAATGGTTTGGCTTTGTTTCCCCACCCAAATCTCATCTTGAATTGCAATCCCCATGTGTTAAAAGAGATATCTGGTGGGAAGTGCTAGGATCTTGGGGGGGGGTGGCTTCCCCATGCTGTTCATGTGATAATGAGTAAGTTCTCACGAGAGCTGATGGTTTTACAAGGGGCTCTTCCCCCTTTGCTCTTACCTCATTCTCTCCTGTCACCTTGTGAAGAAGGTGCCTGCTTCTCCTTTTGCCATGATTGTAAGTTTCTTGAGGACCCCCAACCCCTCAGCCATGTGGAAATGTGAGTCAATTAAGCCTCTTTTCTTTATAAATTACCCAGTCTTGGGTAGTATATTTATAACAGTGTGAGAACAGAGTGATACAATAAACAGTAAATTGGTACCAGGAGAATGAGGTACTGCTATAAATATACCTCAAAATGTGGAAAAGACTTTGAACTGGGCAACACGTAGAGGTTGGAACAATTTGGAGGGCTCAGAAGAAGATAGGAAGATGTGGGAAAGTTTGGAATTTCCTAGAGACTTGTTGAATGGTTTTGACCAAAATGCTGATAGTGATATGGACAATGAAGTCCAGGTTGAAGACCACCTGAGGTGGTCTCAAATGAAGATGAGGAACTTATTGGGAACTGAAGCAAAGGTCATTTTTGCTATACTTTAGCAAAGAGACTGGTAGCATTTTTCCCCTGCCCTAGAGGTCTAAGGAAATTTGAACTTAAGAGAAATGATTTAGCGTATCTAGTGGAAGAAATTTCTAAGCAGGAAAGCATTCGAGAGGTGGCAGGGTGTAAAAGTTAGGAAAATTTGCAGCCTGACCATATGATAGAAAAGAAAAATCTACTTTCTGGGAAGAAATTCAAGCTTACTGCAGAAATTTGCATAAGTAACAAGGAGCCCAACGTTAATCACCAAGACCAATGGGGAAAATGTCTCCAGGACATGCCAGAGACCTCCCAGGCAGCTGCTCCCATCACATACCTGGAGGCCTAGGAGGAAGAAATTATTTCCTGGGCTGGGTCTAAGCTCTGTGCAGCCTTGGGACTTGGTGCCCTGCATCCTAGCACATAGAGCTGAAAGGGGCCAAGGTACAGCTCAGGCCATTGCTTCAGAGGGTGCAAGCCCCAAGCCTTCGCAAGTTCTATGCAGTGTTGGGCCTGCGGGTGCACAGAGGTCAAGATTTGAGGTTCAGGAACCTCCACCTACATTTTAAAGAATGTATGGAAATGCCTGGATTTCCAGGCAGAAGTCTGCCACATGGATGAAGCCCTCATGGAGAACCCAGGCTAGAGCAGTGCAAAGGGGAAATGTGGAGTCAGAGCCTTCACATGGAGTTCCCACTGGGGAACTTCCTAGTGGAGCTGTGAGAAGAGGGCCACCATCTTCCAGACTCTAGAATGGGAGATCCACTGACAGCTTGCACTATGCACCTGGAAGAGATGAAGACTCCAAATGCCAGCCTGAGAAAGCACCTGGGAGGGGAACTGCACCCTGCAAAGCCATAGGGTGAGAGCTGCCCAGTACTGTGGGAGCCCTCTTCCATCAGCTTGACCCAGATGTGAGACATGGAATCAAAGGAGAAAATTTGGGGGCTTTAAGATTTAATGACTGCCCTGGTGAATTTCAGAATTGTATGGGGCTTATGGCCCCTTTATTTTGGCTAATTGCTCCCATTTAAAATAGGAGCATTTATCCAATGTCTGTACCCTCATTGTATCCTGGAAATAATTAACATGGTTTTGATTTTACAGGCTCATAGGCAGAAAGGACTTGCCTTGTCTCAGATGAGACTTTGGATTTGGGCTTTTGAGTTCATGCTGGAACAAGGTAAGACTTTGGGGGACAGTTGGGAAGGCATGATTTTGAAATGCGAAGACCTGAGATTTGGTCAAGTGTGGAATAATATGATTTGGCTTTGTGTCCCCATCCAAATCTTATCTCGAACTGTAATACCCACATGTCAAGGGAGAGACCTAGTGGAAAGTGATTGGATCATGCTGTTCTTGTGATAGTGAGTGAGTTCTCACAAGAGCTGATGGTTTTATAGGGGCTCTTCTCTCTTCGCTTTTCCTTTCTTCTCTCTCTTGCCATGTGAAGAAGGTGTCTGCTTCACCTTCTGTCATGATTGTAAGTTTCCTGAGGCCTCCCAAGCCATGAAGAACTGTGAGTCAATTACATATCTTTTCTTTTCTTTATCTTTTCTTTATACCCATTTTCACATTTTTTTTACAGGAATATGAGAATGGACTAATACAAAAGCCAAAGGGATTGTTTCCAATATCAGAATATATGGTGAAAAAGATTATATGCAAGATGTTAATGAAGTCATAAATTTTGAGGAAGATGTCATAAATTTTCATCCAAGTAATCACTGTTCATTGTTTTTACTTAAATCTCAAATATTAACAAAAGTAGAGAGAATTCCACATATTACTTACCCTGTTTTCAAATTTATCAAGATTTTTTCATACTTTTTTCTTCTTCCCCTTTTCTTTTCATTCCTTGCTCCCTCTCTCCCTCCCACTCTCCCTCCCTTCCCTCCTTCCTTCCTTCCCTTTTCCTTTCTTTTCCTTTCCTTCCTCCCTTCCTCCCTTCCTTTTTTCCTTCCTTCCTGTGTTAAGATGACTAATGACCCTCAAAGATGTCCATTTTCTAATCCTCAGAGACATGAATATTTTACATTATATGGCAAAGAGGAATTGTGATTATAGATGGAATTAGGTCACTAATCAATTGACCTTAACATAGGGAGATAATCCTAGATTGTCCAGTTGGACGCAATAGACTCATAAATGCTCCTAAAAGTGGAAGAGGGAAGGAAAGGAATAGTGTTAGAGGAAGATGTGACTATGAAAGAGTAGGTAGAGAGATGCAACATTGCTGTCTTTAAAGATGGACCTGAAGCCAAGGATTGTGGGCAGCCTCTAGAATCCAAAAAAGGTAAGAAAACAGAGTTCCCCCTGGAGCCTTCAGAAAGAAACTTTGCCCTGCCATGGCCTTGCTTTTGACCTCATGAGACCCATGTTGAACTTCTAACCTATGGAACTGTAAGATAATGAATGTGGGTTATTTTCAGCAACTATATTTTTTAGTAATTTGTTTCAGCAGCCATAGTTTATCATTCTTTTTTATATTTTTGCAGATGAATTTTAAGGCAAATTCCAGACTTTGTATTATTTCACTTCTATGTACTTGATATATATATCTAGAAATATGAATAGCTTCTTACTCCCACAATACTATTATCACAGCTAACAAATTGGGTAAAAATACATTTCTCATTCAAAGTTCCTCAATTCTCACAATAATATCTTTTTATAGCTGGTCTTTGAATGAAAATCCAAGCCAAGTTCACACATTGCATGTGTTTGTTACATCTCTTCAGTATCATAATTCAGGGTAGTGCCTTCTCCCCTATTTGCCTCTGATTGCATTCATGCCATTGACATGTTGAATAAATCCAATCAGCTGCTATGTTGCATGTCTGGTATTTGATTTCTTATGATATCATTGAATTGTCCCTCTATTCTTCATAGTTTTTATAGACTAGAAGGTAGTTTTAGGGCTATTTTGATTGGACTTGGTTTCTTATTTTCTGAGTGTACTGCATAATGGTGCAGTCAACTTCATATCCATCACATTGAGCACATAATTATATGTTGTTCCATTTTTAGTGGTCTTAGTATTAATCAGTGAGTTAACGTTGTAACAACATGATGCCTTTACTATATATTAATAGTTTTCACCAACTTTTCCTTTAATGTTTCATCTTTCCCTCAATCTGTTATCCTAAATGTTGAAAAATGATTATATTCTGTTATTTCTTCTTAAATATTATCTGTAATTTTCTATAAAGAATAATTTTCCAATGTGGAGTATTTATGATATGCTCTATATTACATCTGAGAAAAGAGAGAATTGTGAATATATGTGTGTGTACATATATATATACACACATATACACACACACACACCTAATTGCCTATATACCTCCACTATATAAAAAAGTAATAGAAGGATAAAGTGAAACATGTGAAAAATACATATACATGGTTGGAGGAAATAAATTGAAGAGGTTGAAGATATTATAGAATCTAAAATTTAAAAAGAAAATTTATGAAGATTAAAAGAAAAAATTCAAAATACTGAAACACTGTATCCAATTGGTGGTTGTATGGATATAGGGGAAAAAAGTGTTATTTCTATTCTCTCACACAAGAATCAGTATAAAATGCTTTACCTTTGGTCATCAAAATATGTGTAGGGATTTCTCCTCACCAGCAACCAATTCTACACTGAACACCAGCCAGGTATCTTCTAACCAAATTCAATTCTGACAGGATGTACTTGGAGATAGCATTCAGCTCCACAGGCTAAGGGCTCAGTTCCACAAGACTGCCCCACAACCCTACTTCCAATACCAATGGCAAGCTCGTGGTTGTTTATCTATTAGTTATAAATCAGTGTATTAGTCTGTTTTCACATGCTGATAAAGACATTCCTGAGACTGGGCAATTTACGAAAGAAAGAGGTTTAATGGACTCACAGTTCCAAGTGGCTAAGGAGGCCTCACAATCATGGCAGAGGTGAAAAAGCACATCACACATGATAACAGACAAGAGAAGAACTTATGCTGAGAAACTCTTCCGTATAAAGTCATCAGATCTCATGAGCCTTATTTACTATCAAAAGAACAGCACAGAAAAGACCTGCCCTCATGATTCAATTACCTCCCACCAGATCCCTCCTATAACACATAGAAATTCAAGATGTGATTTCAGTGGGAACAAAGCCAAAACGTATCATTCTGTCCCTGTTCCAATCTCATGTTCTCACATTTCAAAACCAGTCATGTCTTCCCAACAGTCCCCCAAAGTCTTACCTAATTTCAGTACTAACTCATAAGTCCACAGTCCAAAGTCTCATCTGAGACAAGGAGGCAGGTCCCTTCTGCCTACGAGCCTATAAAATCAAAGCAGGTTAGTTACTTTCTAGATACAGTGGGGGTATAGGCATTGGGTAAATACAGCTATTTCAAAGGGAAGATATTTGCCAAAATGAAGGAGCTACAGGCCACATCAAAGTCTGAAATCCAGTGGGGCAGTCAAATCTTAAAGCTCCAAAATGATCATCTTTGACTCCATGTCTCACATCCAGGTCACGCTGGTGCAAGACATCAGCTCCCACAGCCTTGGGCAGCTCAACCCCTGTTGCTTTGCAGGGTATAGCCCCCTCCTGGCTGCTTTTGCAGGCTGGCATTGTCTGCAGCTTTTCCCAGTGCATGGTGCAAACTGTAGATGGATCTACCATTCTGGGGTCTGGAGGACAGTGACCCTCTTCTCAAAGCTCTACTATGTGGCACCTCAATAGGGATTCTGTGTAGGGGCTCCCACCCCACTTTTCCCTTCTGCACTGCTCCAGCAAAGGTTCTCCATGAGGGCCCTGCCCTGCTGCAAACTTCTACCTGGGCATCCCGGCGTTTTCATACATCCTCTGAAATCTCGGTGTAAGTTCCCAAACCTCAGTTCTTGACTTCTGTACACCCAGGCTCAATACCACATGGAAGCTGCCAAGGCTTGGGGCTTCCACACTCTGAAGCCACAGCCCAAGATGTACCTTGGCTCCTTTTAGTCATGCCTGGAGCAGCTGGGACATAGGGCACCAGGTCCCTAGACTGCACACAGAAGAGGGACTCTGGACCCAGCACACGAAGCCAATTTTCCTCCTAAAGCTCCTGGTATGTGATGGGAGGGGGTGCCACAAAGGTCTCTGACATGCCCTGGAGACATCTGCCCCATTGTCACAGTGATTAACATTCAGCTTCTCAATTTCTGCAGCCAGTTTAAATTTCTCCTCAAAAAAATTGGTTTTCCTTTTCTATTGCATTGTCAGGCTACAAATTTTGTGAACATTTATGCTCTGTTTTCCTTTTAAAACTGAATGCCTTTAACAGCACCCAAGTCACATCTTGAATGCTTTGCTGCCTAGAAATTTCTTCCTCCAGATACCCTAAATCATCTCTCTCAAGTTCAAAGTTCCCCAAATCTCTAAGGGCAGGGGCAAAATGCTGTCAGTCTCCTTGCTTTATGTCTGAAACATAATGAGAATCAACTTTACTCCAGTTCCCAACAAGTTCCTCATCTCTGTCTGAGACCACCTCAGCCTGGACTTCATTGTTCATATTATTATTAGCATTTTGGTCAAAGCCACCCAACAAGTCTTTCAAGAGTTCCAAACTTCCTACACTTTCCTGTCTTCTTATGAGCCCTCCAAACCATTCCAACCTCTGCCTGTTACCCAGTTCCAAGTTGCTTCCACATTTTTGGGTATCTTTTCAGCAATGCCCCACTCTACTGGTACCAACTTACTGTATTAGTCCGTTTTCATGCTGCTGATAAAGACATACTCAAAACTGGGCAATTTACAGATGTCATTCCACCTTGTGGAGGGAGGCCTCTCAATCATGGTGGAAGGTGAAAGGCATGTCTCACATGGTGCACACAGGACCAGAGCTTGTGCAGGGAAACTCTGCATTATGAAACCATCAGATCTTGTGAGACTTACTCACTATTATGAGAACATCATGGGAAAGTCCTGCCCCTATGATGATTTAATTACCTCTTACCAGTTCCTTCCCACAAAGATAAAACTACAAAATTAAACAAGTTAAATAAAACATATTTTCCTGAATAAAATTGAAAATATCACTGTGAAATAAGAATATAATTTATATTTTTAAAGCATGTATTTCCTGTTAACTAAAAAATCCTAGAAACCGGATCAGCTCAGTTAAAATGAGTACTCTTCCTGTTAAGATTATGGTTTCTAAATACTTTTTTTTTTTTTTTAAAGGAAATGTATAGTCTTAGATAAAAGTGAATAAGAAGTTTGAGGTTGGAAATACGTAATGCAAGCCAACATGTTTTTATACCAAAAGCTACGAAGTTATAAAAAATAGACAGAGTCATATCAAAAGTACTCAAGAGCCATCTTAAAGAGTCAAAATTTGAAAAACTAGAGAATTAGTCAAAAACAATTATTGCAATAAACCAAAACCACATCAGAACTATTTAAATCCACTACTACACAATGACCTCTATCATTATTTTGTTATTTGGGAATAAATCTTGCTGAAATTAAAAATAAAATTATTAGTGGGAGGAGAACATAGAGCATATCATACATGCAGTGCACATGCTAATCGCCCACATAAGCATCACATCCCTAAGATTAGTAACAGGGTGCCCTAATCCGTTAATTCCTGGGTTGTGCTTTATTGATGCAATATTTCCAGGCTGTTTGTAGATTTCTTTCTTGAAGTGCAAAAATTCATTTACTTAAAAAAAAAAATCAATGTTCTAACAACTTCAGTTTATGGGGAAAATATGCCATATAATTTAAATGTGAAACCATATAGTTTTGAACTCAAGAATAAGTAGAAAGTTATTGAGCATAAAATAGCTGTAGAAAATTTATTTAATTTGAAATTAATTTACTGACTTCACACCCAGTCTTTCTTCAGTCCATTTTTTAATAATTTAAAGAAACATGAAATAAATATAACTTAGTGTTAAACAAACAGCTCTATATATTATAAGAGCCCCAAAAGATCACTGTAAAAGAACTGACATTCATATAAATTTGCATGAGTTATTAAAAAACTGTAATTTTCTACATATTCAAATTAAGGGAACAGAAAATACATACTTTCTTTTTGTTTTCATTATAAAACATTTCTTGAAAGTTGGTCAAGTTATGGGGAATTAGATATCAGAAAAGTTAAAAAAAAAAAAACTTTCAAAGTAAAATAGCATGAAAGTAAGAAAGTCTCAGAATCCCAAAGTGAAATTAAAACAGGAACCAGTGAAGCAAGCAAGGAACAAAGTTGGATTTCATCTGAATTATTTCTGCCAAATTCTAGAGACGTTTAGCTTCAGTGCTGATAACCAACTGGGTCGTGGAAAAAGCCTGGAACTGTCAAATAAACTAGCAGGAGACACCTGCATCATGTCAATAACCAACGGTATATGTAAGGGGTCAGCAAGAAAATTGTATCTTCCGATAATTTGTAGCTGCATATTGGCCCTCAATTGAATTAATATACTAAGTATGCTGGTAATCTCACCCACTTTGATAGGCTGAGGTGGGTGAATTGCTTGAGCCTGGGAATTCAAGACCAGCCTGGGTAACATGACAAAACCCTGTCTCAAGAAAAAATACAAAAATTAACTGGGCATGGTAGTACATGCTTATAGTCACAGTTACTCAGGAGGCTGAGGCCGGAGATTTCCTTGAGCTCCAGAGGCAGAGGTTTCAGTGAGCTGAGATTGTGCCACTGCACTCCCCACTGCAGAGTGGGACCCTGTCTCAAATCTATATATGTATATAAAACTATAAATATATCTATATATATATTTACTGTATATAACCATAAACATATTTATATATTTACTGTAAATATATGTTACTATATCTTACTATAAATATATTTTAAATATATTTTTAAATAAAGCATTTGTAATAAAATATATATATTTAAGGTAATCATATATTTTCATTTTTTTTAGTATCACTTTTATTTATTCCAGTAAAAATATGTAACAAATTTACCATCTTAACCATAGTTAAGGAAATAGTGCTGTAGTGTTAAGTGTATTAATATTACTGTGAAACAGGTTTCTAAAACTTTTTCATCTTTCAAGTCTGAAACTAAACCCATTAAATAGCAACTCCTCTTTTCTTCTACCCTCCCCCTGTTCTATTTTCTATTTCTTTGAGTTTCACTACTTTAAATAGCTTATATAAGTGGAATCATAAGGTATTCGCCTCTTTATGATTGGTTTATTTCATTTAGCATAATGTCCTCAAGGTTTATTTATGTTGTTGCATGTGATAGAATTTTCTTTCTTTTTAAGGATGAATAACATTTCATTCTGTGTGTTGAGAGGTAGGACCTTTAAGACATGATTATGTCATGAGGACTGTGCCCTCATGAATGGATTAATGACATTATTAATCCATGTCAGTTATTAATGGAGTGGGTTAGTTATTATGGGGGTGGGTTTCTGATAAAAGAATAAGTTTGGCCCCCTTTCTCTCACACATGTGCGTGCTCTCTTGCCCTTCTGTCTTTTGCCATGGGATGATGCAGCAAGGAGTCTCTTATCAGGGGTGGGCCTGTTGACCTTGGATTTTCTAACCTCCAGAACTGTACAGCAATTACTTTTTAAAATACACAGTCTTTGGGATTCTGTTATAGCAACACAAAATGGACTAAAACAGAAGGTTAAAGAGACTTTCCTGTTTCTGCTGTTTTCTCAAATGCCAAAGTGACATAAATTGGAATAGTGTGCCCTGAATCTCATTACAGATTCCTCACGGTTTTTCTATGCTATGCCATGTAGGGAGAGAGGGGCACAAACAGGTGTGCAATATGCCACAACTTTTCCTCCTCCTTTCACAGGAGTACTGTTTTGGTTTTACAATGGCCTAGGTTCTGTTGCTTCACAGCTGGTCTCTATAGTTTAGTTTTGTTTTTTAAGAGATAGGGTTTAACTATGTCACCCAGGCTGCAGTGCAGTGGTGCTATCATAGCTCACGATAACCTCACACTTCTGGGGTCAAGTGATCCTCCTGCCGCAGCTGTCCAAGCAGCTACAGTGGTCTCTACAGTTCTTACAGTGGTATTGTAGTTTACATATTGTTTTAAACTCATTATCTCTGGGGAAAAGAGGGCCTATATTTCCTGGTTCACCATCTTGATGATAGTACACTCTAGTATCATTTTTTGAAGTATAAATTTTGCCAGATAATTTACTTCCTTTTGTACAATGTATAAATAAAAGGGAATCATAGGTGTAATATTTTGGACTTGAGTAAGACATTCAGTTTTGTCCTTTGTGGGACTCATGTCTACAAACAGAAAGCTTCAAAGCATTGATATCCCAGCTGCAGAGTTTATGCAATCCTATAGTGGAGTACAGAAATAAGGTAACAAAATAGTTACATATTAATCCCAAGACAAGATTATATATGGACAAGACTATATATTCTCTTAAGATCTTGCTGGCATTCACAAATATTTATTAAATATCTGCTATGTGTAAGGCAGGGTACAGTTGAGATACATAAAGTATAAGATGTAGTCCTTCAAAGTGATCATTTTTAACTTGAGGAAAGACAGTTCTAGTGCTGGAAATACCAAATAATGGTATAGGAGCAAAATAGAAAATATAAAAGTATAAGAACTCTCACTGTATATGATCAATTGTCCAGAAACTGCTGCTAGTTAAGAAGTATAAATGACAGTGAAGTGGACTGGTCTTGCTTTTAGAGAAAATGAATTTGGGCCAGACCTTGAATGCAGGATCATATGTTAGCATCTACCCTGGAGAATAACTCACAAATGCAAAAACAGGGATGTAAAGGCAGAAATGTTTGTACTAGCAGAACTGTGGATGTAACTTAAATCATCATCAAGAGAATGGCTATGTAAATTGTTGTGTTTTTACTGTAGAGTACTGTGTGGCAGTTAAAATAAAATAATGTAGAACAATATGTACTAACAGAAAAATTTCTCAGTAAATTGTTGATTTTTTAAAAATGGAGATCACAGATAATATGTGTAATATGATACTGGTTGGGTTAAAAAAACAAACCAAACTAACCTATATATTATGCTGTATACTTTTACAGGCAGACAAGCACATAAATCATAGTAAGGAAGGACATATTGATAATAGTGGTTATAGCAATTGAGGATTAATAAAATACTTATGTAATAAAAAGAAAGAAAAAAAGCCCGGATGAAATTTGTAAAAAGACTAGTAGTGGTTATTTCTGCACAGTTATATTATGAATAAATTTTATCTCAGGGAAAATATTTCATCAGAAAACATTAACTCATAATTGGTCATTTATAAATGGAAGATAAATAATGTTTTTTCTTTTATTTTTTCTAAAAAAAGCAAGATACATGTACAGAATGGGCAGGCTTGTTACAAAGGTATACATGTGCCATGGTTGTCTGCTGCACCTATTGACCCATCTTCTAAGTTCCCTTTCCTTATCCTCTACCCCACAACAGGCCCTGATGTGTGTTGTTATCCTCTCTGTGTCCATGTGCTCTCAGTGTTCAACTCCCACTTATGAGTGAGAACAGGTTGTGTTTGGTTTTCTGTTTCTGTGTTAGTTTGGTGAGTATGATGGCTTTCAGGTTCATCCATGTTTCTGCAAAGAACATGATCTCATTCCTTTATTTATTCTTTGCTTTGAGGTGGATTTTTGCTCTTGTTTCCCAGGCTGGAGTGCAATGGCATGATCTCAGCTCACTGTGAACTCCATCTCCCAGTTTCAAGCAATTCTCCTGCCTTAGCCGCCCAAGTGCCAGGAATTACAGGCATATGCCACCATGCCTAGCTGGTTTTGTACATTTTAGTAGAGATGGGGTTTCACCATGTTGGTCAGGCTGGTCTTGAACTCCTGACCTCAGGTGATCCACCCACCTTGGCCTCTCAAAATGCTGGAATACAGGATCTCATTCCTTTTTATAGCTGCATACTATTCAATGGCATATATATACCACATATCCTTTATTCAGTCTATCATTGGTGAGCATTTTGGTTGGCCCCATGTCTTTGCTATTGTAAAGAGTCATGCAATAAACATATATGTCCAAGTCTCTTTATAGTAGAATGACTTACATTCCTTTAGGTATATAGCCAGTAATGGGATTGCTGTGTTAAATGGTATTTCTGGTTCTAGATCCTTGAGGAATTGCCATACTGTCTTCCACAATGCTTGAACTAATTTACACTCCCACTGACAGTGAAAAGCATTCTTATTTCTCCACAGCCTAACCAGCATCTATTGTTTCCTACTTTTTAATAATAGCCATTCTGACTGGCATGAATTAGTATCTCATTGTGGATTTGATTTGCATTTCTCTGATGATCAGTGATGTTGAGCTTTTTTTTTTTCTTATGTTTTATGGCCACATAAATGTCGCCTTTTGAGAAGGGTCTGTTCATATCCTTCACTCACTTTCAGATGGGGTTGCATTTTCTTGTAAATATGTTTAAGTTATTTGTAAGTTCTGAGTATTAGACCTTTGTCAGATGGGTAGATTGCAAAAAATATTCTCTTATTTTGTACTTTGCCTGTTCTCTAATTAGAGTTTCTTTTACTGTTTAGTTTAATCAGATCCCATTTGTCAATTTTGGCTTTTTCTACAATTGCTTTTGGCTTTTTTTGTCATGAAGTCTTTGCCCATGCCTATGTCCCAAATGGCATTGCCTAGGTTTTCTTCTAGGTTGCCTAGGTTTCTTCAGCTCACTGTAAACTCTGCCTCCCAGGCTCAAGTGATTCTCCTGCCTCAGCCCCCCAAATACCTGGTTTTGGGTTTTACGTTTAACTCTTTAACCTACCTTAAGTTAATTTTTGTATAAGGTGTAAGGAAGGGGTCTGGTTTCAGTTTTCTGCATTTGGCTGGGCAGTTTTCCAAGCACCATTTACTAAATAGGAGATCCTTTCCCCATTGCTCGTTTTGGCAGTTTTGTCGAAGATCAGAAGGTTGTAGATGTATGGTGTCATTTTTGAGGTCTCTGTTCTGCTCCAATGGCCTATATGTCTGTTTTGGTACTAGTGCCATGCTGTTTTGGTTACTGTTGCCTTGTAGTATAGTTTGAAATCAAGTAGCGTGATGTCTCCAGCTTTGTTCTTTTGCTTAAGATTGTCTTGGCTATATGAGATCTTTCTTGATTCCATATGTAATGTAAAATACTTTTTCTTTCTAATTTTGTGAAGAATGTCAATGGTAGTTTTATAGGAATAGCATGGAATCTATAAATTACCTTGGGCAGTATGGCCATTTCAGGATATTGATTCTTCCTATCCATGAGGATAGAATATTTTCCATTGGCTTGTGTCCTCTCTTATTTCCCTGAGCAGTGGTTTGTAGTTCTCCTTGAAGAAGTCATTTGCTTCCTTTGTTAGCTGTATTTCTAGGTATTTTATTCTCTTTGTAGCAATTGTGAATGGGAGTTGATTCATGATTTGGCTGTCTGCTTGCCTATTAGTGTAAAGGAATTCTTGTGATTTTTGCACATTGATTCTGTATGCTGAGACTTTGCTGAAGTTGCTTATGAGTTCAAGGAGTTTTTTGGCTGAGATGATGGGGTTTTCTATATATAAAATCATGTCGTCTGCAAACAGAGACAACTGGACTTCCTTTGTTCCTATTCGAATACACTTTATTTCTTTCTTTTGCCTGATTGCCCTCGCCAGAACTTTCAATACTATATTGAATAGGACTGGTGAGAGAGGGCATTCTTGCCTTATGCTGGTTTTCAAAGGGGATGCTTTTGGCATTTGTCCATTCAAGATGATATTGGCTGTGGGTTTGTCATAAATAGCTCTTATTATTTTGAGATATGTTCCATCAACACCTAGTTTATTGAGAGTTTTTAACATGAAGAGATGTCTAATTTTATCAAAGGCCTTTTCTGTATCTACTGAGATAATCATGTGGTTTTTGTCCTTGGTTCTGTTTATGTGATGGATTACATGTATTGATTTGTATATGTCAAACCAGCCATGCATCCCAGGGATTAAGCCGACTTGATCGTGGTGGATAAGTTTTTTGATATGCTTCTGGATTTGGTTTGCCAGTATTTTATTGAGGATTTTTGCATGGATGTTCATGAGGTATAATGGCCTTGAATTTTCCTTTTTTGTTGTGTCTCTTCTTGACTTTGGTATCAGGATGATGCTTGTTTCATAAAATGAGTTAAGGAGGAGTGTCTCCTTTTCAATTGTTTGGAATAGTTTCAGAAAGAATGGTACCAGTTCCTCTTTGTATTTCTGGTAGAATTCAGCTGTGAATCCATTTTGTTCTGTTTTTGTTTGTTTGATTTTGAGCAGGGTATTAATTACTGCCTCAATTTCAGAACTTGTTATTGGTCTATTCAGGGATTCAACTTCTTCCTGGTTTAGTCTTGGCAGGGTGTAAGTGTCCAGGAATGTGTCCATTCCTTCTAGGTTTTTTAGTTAAATTGCATAGAGGTGTTTATAGTATTCACAGATGGCAATTTGTGTTTCTATGGGTCAACCGTGATATCCCCTTTATTATTTTTTATTGTGTCTATTACATTCTTATCTCTTTTTTCTTTGTTAGTCTAGCTAGCAGTCTAGCAGGGGCAGAGGTTACAGTGAGCTGAGATTGTGCCACTGCACTCCCTACTGCAGAGGGGGACCCTGTGTCAAAAAATATGCATATCTAGGGGGAGAGATCCAAGATGGCCGACTAACAACAGCTCAGGAATGTAGCTCCCAGTGAAAGCGCAGAGAACGAGTGGACGCCGCACTTTCCGACGAGTTTTTGTTGCCCACAGACTGGGAGATTCCCGGCGGAGAAACCACGCGGGTCGCCGGCGCGACTCTTTTGGCCGGCGCGGCTGTTTTGC